>PVKA01023559.1:0-35469 GCA_004027165.1 Ctenomys sociabilis
TGATTGAGGAAATTAATAGACATTATGGAAGCTTAAAAACTCAATTCCAACTTGAGAATTTGGAAAAAATAAAGAAAATTTAAATCCAAAAAGTAACAAATCATGAGCAGAGATTGATGTAATATGTACATAATTTTTAAAATGTAAGAAATACACAACTTAATAAAATAAGTTTATTTCTATCATGTTAACCATATGGTTAATTGAAGTGGTACCTATTAAAAATAATTACAACTAGCTTAAATTTCAATATATTGATGCTTATCAGCATTAAAATTGAGAAAGGTAACTAATAAACTGATTCATTTAAGTAAAATATGTATATTAAATATAGTTATAGAAAGGTGATTTTAAAAATTATGTAAGACTTTCCTCATTTTGTTATATATTTATTTTAGTATGTTTAAAGAAAACAAATCTCTGATGGCTGAGAAAGAAATACATAAGAAAGCACACATAAAGAGGATTAAAAATTTTAAATCAAAAATAAGCAGAATTTTATTGTATTACAGGTCTAAAGAACATTTCGAACAACTTCCTAGCAATCACTCTGAAAAAAAATCTTTGAAAACTGTTTCAAATGCAGAAAATAAGTACATCACTCAAAAACTATTCTTTAAAACTACAGAAATAGAGTTAATACTATAACTATATGCCTAACTATAAGAAATTTTTCCAGGTAAGTTCCACCTATATCATTACAGTCATAAATAAATACTCCATGAATACAGAAAAAAAAAAAAAAACCACACACACACACACAACGGACTTCTCTATTTATTAAGCTGAAACTGAATTTCAAATGTTTTTTCAAACCCTGGTACCAAAATCTGGCAGGTACAATGCAAAAAATATAAATTACAAGCCAAACTCATTCACTACTATTAATGTTATAATTTTCAAACAAATATTAGCAAATTAAATATAACAATATAAAATTTATTTATAGTAATTATACAAATGAAACTCACTGGAGTTATCCTATAAATATTTTTGGCTTAGCATTACAAGCCAGACATATATAATTCATGACAGCAACTTAAAGGAGATTTTAAAATTAGGAGTACCTTTGATAAAAGCCCGAATGTGACACTTCATAAAGTCAACCCAGACAAAATTCCCACCTTCCTTTTATACTGAAATTAAAGTCTCTCCTTTTCTGACCAAATTTAGTCTAAACTGCAGATGGTTAAGGTCTCCTGAACTCCTTCTTATGTTTCTGTATTCAGCATTCAATGCTCCTTTAAAGTCATGAAGCATTCTGACCCAAACACCAGAACACAGGGACACCTATTTAAGACATTGCCTCCCCAGTGACAGAAGCTTCAGGCGCCTATAATCTTTTACAAAACAAAACAAACACATCCCAGCACGATCAAAAAGGCAGACTGTTCCTGTTTGAATAAAAACAATGTCACAGCAGGTAGCTCCTATTGCTGTGCCTTTCCTTTTGCGCAAACCCATAATGCTCCTCTTAGCATCATTTTTACTAATAACACTAACCTTTCTTTCCTGACTCAATCCCAGGTAGTGAGTAGAATCACATAACACAAATGTAAATAGAGCTGCGATACTAGGTGTAGGATTAAACAGAAGTTTATGTTAAATACATAGAATACATTTTTTCTTCTGCTTTAATTCACTATATACCTATCTTTCCCCTGTCGACATTAGAAGATACTCAGAAGACAAGGACTGCCTTCTATAATCGTGTACTAATTGCACTGCTTTATATAAAGGCTTAATGATTGGGCAGGCCAGATCGCTCAGTGGACTAAGCGCTTACCTGTCATCTCAGAGAGGCTGAAAACAGGGGGACTGTGAGAAGTCTGAGCTGTGTAGCGAGACCCTGTACCAAATACATTAGAAAACATTTGATCATGATGCTTTGTAGTTAATTTGTGGCCAGTAGTATTTGGTTTGCTGATCAAACTATATTAACATAGCAATTAGTACTGATTCAATTAATTGCTTTTATGTCGCTGCATCATAGAAGACAAAGTGAAATTTGATACCATTCATGCAAAGCAAGATGCTGTGATGTGAGAGAGAGACAGAGAGAAAGAGAATGTAGTTATGCAAAAGAGAGATGGGTCATTTGCCCAAAGTCCAAGGCCTCAGGGACTGCCTCAGTTTTGGCTGAGGACACTTACATCGCTGACACTGTTGGTCCAGTCCCCTTTTTGCTCAGCATGTCCCATTTCCAAGCACACTAACATTCATGGATGACTCCCTTGCAAGGCCCAAAGCAGGCTTTGTCTAGTTGTGGAAGTTTCTGCAGGTCATTAGTACGGAGCAGCCCCATGCTCATGAGTTAATGATCCTGGGGAACAGTCCTGAATTAATAACCAACTGAAGCTGCTATATAAATACTCCAACTCATTGGTAACTCAATTAGGATAATTCTGAAATATGTCCTGTACTGTCTCCCACAATCCTTCTGTGGAACTGAGCCCTGAATGTTCACAGGAGCAATTAACTTTTAATATTATTCTTTTTATTAGTTCTTGTTCTTCCACATCGCATGCACTTCTGCTGGCACCTTGGATCATCTCCAAGACAAACCTCTTGTACAAGATTCCTTATCTCAGGTTTTAATTCTGGAGCAACCCAGCCTCAGACAGTCTTTTCTTTCTATATGTCTGTTTAAACAAAAAGAGTTTTGAAATCTAAGTGGAGTTGTCCAGTAACATTCATTTAACAAGAATTTGGAATTCACACAAACTTCTTAAGATCTTAGAGGGATTTCAGACCATTCAGAAACAAGCTGGCTGTTATCTTGCAGTTTTCCCACAGCATAGACTACTCTGGGCAAAGCAACTCTTGCCTTCTAGTTGGTAGGAAAAGTTATCAGGAACTAATGACTGAGGGAGGTGTACGCACATAGATACAAGATTCTACTCCAAGGGCATGTCAAATAGCTCAAGGGATTAAAGGAACTACAAGCAGGCCCAGGGGTGGGAGATTCAATCCCCAGGCCTGCCATGCTGGCCCTGCCCTCAGGGTGTGCTGAGATGGCAATTGAGACTGGTCATGGTAGTGCACACCTGTAATCCCAGCTCTTGGGAAGCTGTATGAGTTCAATCTAGCAGTGAAACCCTTAAAACCCTGTAGACCCTTCCCTAAAGTACAAAAAAAAAGTAAGAGTTTAGTCCAAAAGGTCAACTGGAGACTGACCCCCTTTTGAAGATGAGTGTGATGAAATGCAATATATATATAAACAAAGACAATGCACAGTCACATAATATTCCAATGCAGCTAAGATAAAGCCACTTATTGTTAAGTATAATGGTTTGTTTTTTCATTTGTTCCATATACAGAACTCATATGTTAGTTAAGACCGCAGTCTCTTCAGAAAGTTCTGGATTCAAGTGATATTATTTATACACCATGAAATAACACCATAGTCATTTCTGTGTCTTTGTGTTTCTTTCCTTTTTTTTTTTTTTTGGCAGAACTGAGGATTGAACTCAGACCCTTGTGTTTGCCAAGGAAGTGCTTATTCTACTGAGCCATCTCCCCAACCCCTGTCTTTGTGTTTCTGTCTCTGTCTCTCTGTCTGTCTCTGTCTTCTCTCTGTCTCTCTATCTGTCTCTCTGTCTCTGTCTCTCTTCTTTCTCTCCTCTCTCTATTCTCTCTCTTTCTCATTCTTCTTCTCTCCCCTCTTTTCCCCATTGTGACTCTGTTTTCCTTCTTCTCTTCCCCTCATTCTCTTTTCTATGCTCTTCCTTTCTCTTTAACATCTTCTTTTATTGTTTTTCTTTTAATTCTCACTATATTTTTTTCTAAGTTTAACTCTTATTATCAAAATTATTTTCTTGCTTTAGATGCTCTATCCTTATTGCTGCTTCCTATAGCAAATATCATCTCAACAGAAAGATTCATGTCATGCTAATGGGGCTGAATGATCCTAAAGTTCCCTTTTCGCCCAAATCCAGAGCTCCTTGTGTGTGTCCTCGTGACACAATCAGGTTTTGCTGGACTGTGAGATGGCCCTATGACTCTGTTTGATCTCTGGAATCTCTTCTTACTTGGAAATAGATAAAAAGCAAGCCTATTATATAAAACAATATTGATATGAATGTCATTGAATTCTCCCTGTGAAAGAAACAAATGTTTTGCCGGGCGTGGTGGCGCATGCCTGTAATCCCAGCACTCGGGAGGCTGAGGCAGGAGGATTGTTGTGAGTTCGAGACCAGCCTGAGCTACAAAGTGAGCTTAAAGCCAGCCTGAACTGCATAGCAAGACCCTGTCTCAAAAAGACAAAAAAAAAAAAAAAAAGAAACAAATATTTTGCCCTTTTATGCTTTACTCATCAGCTCTGTTGATTTTCTAAAACTCCTAAGGCCTTTTGTCTACTTTATGCTATCACATATTAGCTAAACAACATTTCAGTAGTTCTGTGCACCACAATTTCCTCATCTTAAAAGTCATGAATAATAATAGTAATTACTTCGGGAAGCTATAAAACAGTGAACTAAAAACTCATTTGCAGAGTTCCTGCCATATAATATGCACTCAATAAATGGTAGACATTGTTCCATTAAAATTACCATGTGTAAGGAAGAAAAAGTTTAAATTATGTTAATTTAGAAGACTGACCTGTATTAAGTAGGTTTCAAGAATAATTTCCAATAAAATGATTGGCATACAAAGTAGGTAATTTGGGAAACAAACTCAGCTCTCTAGATATTTCACCCATACAGAAAGGTGCATTCTTTAGTATTTTGTTTAAGTGATGTTTAACAGCTCATATCCACATTTGAGACTTTAAGGGGCACTGTTTGAGGCACATGGTTCTCTGTTTCCAATCTCCCTCCTGGTCAAACTCCTTTCATAAGTTTTGAAGGCTTTCAAAGGTTAGATTTTTCTTGCTTAGTGCATTTGCAATCTTTCCCACCCCCTGATAAATGTAGTCCTGAGTTCACATATGGAAAGTTACTAGCATTCCTCTATAATGAATGTATCATTGTCCTTTTACAAATATTCCTAACTTTGAGGTACTGGGGTGACTGTCTGCAAAAAGATTCAGAAAAGAATGACAGTCTGTCACCATAAAACTCAGAAGAGTCATCTTGAAATGATCTTCCTACCATTGTCCATCTTTGTACCCTTAGCTATCCTGATATTTGTGCTAATATTATAAATGAGATTCCCTCTGAATCCACTTCCACCTCCTCACACAAATCCACTAGAGCAGCACCTGCTTCCAGTTGTGTTTCCTACAGAGGGTCAGCAATCAAAAAGAAAATTATTCTAATGCCCTGCCTAAAATCCTCCAATAACTCTTGAAGACTGAGATCAAACACCTGATATATGACAGCACACCTCACTCCTCCTCCTTTGGGGCCTCTTCCTCTCTCTCTATCCTCAAACATACTGATCTCCTGTGACTCTCCTCCACTGTGGCTCGGGGCTGCCTGGACTCACCAAACTCTTCATTTACTCCAGGATGCCTTTTCTGTCTAGATCAGCACCTACTAGGTCTTCCTGATACTGCAGCTAGCAGCTGAAGTCTGACTTTCTAAAGGGAAATTTTGTGAGCACTTCTTCAGCAAAGTTCTCCCTGCACTTGCCATTTTCCATCATGTCACAGCCATCATGCATTTGACAGGCTTTTATCTTGTGTCTACCAGTTACCAGACATAAGGAGAGATGTATTACTAAATAGGCCAGACCAGCCTCCTGGCTTCCTGGAAAGAACATTGCAGTGGAAATACTTATAACTATCTTAAATAAACTTTACTTTGTTCATTGTCCTTTTGGCCCATATGGAAGAGAGCCTCAGAGGATGAGCTTCACATGTTGTAGTCATATCATTTAGTTCTATGAAAGCACTGTGGAAACAAGTGACCAAAAAAAAGTTTAATTAATAAATAACTTTGTGTCACATTTTTGAGATTATAACTTATCTGTATCATGCTTATAAAGTGAGTCTACATAAGAAAATTCTAAAGAAAATAAAAGAAGGAGCAAACATTCACAAGTATATTAATAAATCACTTGCATTCCCTTATTAATGTGATCACTTATAAAAGCATGAAAAAGAGATTTTAATGCAGCTTCTGAAGAAAATTTATTCTATCAATTAAGGACACTTGAAAGCAAAAGCTAATGAGATGTTATGAAGCCTGGGGTTGTAAAGGCCACTTAAAGAAAACATTTTTTATGGACTTATAACTCTTCAGAGCCAGCGCTGGCCGAGGCGGCTCTCAGAAGCTCTTATTCTTTCCCATAAGTCAGAGAGTGATGCTTCTCTGTCAAGGAGAGTAGCAAAAGGGCATTTTTGTTCCCCCTGAATTTGATGGGAAGTTAACACAGATTGACGATAGGTCATCTGAAAATGCTTGTCTCTTTTATTTTCAATTTTTCTAGGTGGAAATTGCCCATATTTTGTGTGCTTGGTTCATATTCCATGGCATTTTGAACGGCTGACAAAATCATCAAAACAGTTAACATTCAACAAATGTGGAACCATTTCACCATTTTTAAAGATTTTATCTTGTAAACGTTTTAGCAGTATCAGCTCTAAAGCTGTTATTACAAATCAAGTTAGTATATGTAGAAAAACTCAATTATGTCAAGGAATAACTGCATATTACAGTTCACAACTGTAGCTAGAATCTCTGTTCTTATATATAGGATCACATTTCAAATATTTATTTCAAAGAAATATACCTTTTCTTTCATCACAAAAGCATCCGGTCTACAACTCAGGGAACTATGATATTTATAAGCCATTCTTTTATCTTTTATTGTCATTGCTTTGAATATTACCATTTTTGAAAGAACTATGCAGACACAGCACATTTATTTTTCCTTAAGAAGAAACTTGAATTCATGTGGAATAAACTTAAAAAGAAATTCCTAATTGAGTTTCTCCCACAGAAAACCCAGTCTAATAATATTGCCTAGATTAAAATATTTTTATGAAAATTCCAAGATCCAGGTAAAAAGTTGCAGTAATCCAGAATGGAAAAGTCTCAAGAGGAAATGTATTGAAAAGGGTTTGGATGAAAACAGATTCACTTTACTCACATTAGCCCCTTCCACAAACTGCAGGATGAGGAGAAAAAGCCCCAGCAAGTGATTTTTGCCCTTGGACACAAACGGTGTGGCATGTACCAATATTCCAAATTTTAGGGGTCTTCCCCAGAGACTACTTTGTTAGGTGCCAACAGGCAGACACCATACTTGAGGCTCTGTCAGCCATGACAGTCAGGAAAGTCAGGAAGCATGCTGCTAGAGAATCAGACGGAGCAAGAAATTGTGACCCTGAGAAAGAACAATCCACCCTAATTAAGAAACTTCACACAGCATCCCAGAGAAGTCACATCATTTTCCTACCCTCCCATTAGGGTTTGTGTGTACTTCTCCGCTCAAAGCCTCCTGTGGTCATTGAGGTGCAGTTCTACAGTTTGTGATTAATTCGTGATCCAAGGCCGGGATTATGATTCCAAATATTGCTGGGATTATGGGTGTGAGTGCTACAGATAGCTTGAATGGAACATAAGAGAGACAGAGAGCAGCTTGCTCTCTGTAGCTATTGTGACTGTTACTCCTCCCTGTTACTCATGCTGTTTTGCTGCCTTCCGTCATCATGAACTGCTGCCCTCTGCCATGTGCCCCTCTGCCTTGTAGCCAGTTGAGTATGGACTGAATCCACCAGTAACTGTGAGCTAAATGAACCTTCCTCCTTCATTTTGAGTGTCGGATATTTGTACCAGTAATGAGAGAAGGGTAACTGAGATGCCTCCCAGCAAAAAGGGCTTCAGAATGTCTAACCAGGTGGATTGATGAGGATCTTCCCATGTCCAAAGACAGAGTGCAGACACCTGCTGATAATCTTGGCACTCTGGAAGAATGAAGCTGGAGGATCATGAGTCTGAGTCCAGCCTGAGCAACGCAGAGACTCAGCAAGATCTTCTCTCAAAAATAAACATAGGGCCAGCCAAATAGCTCAGCGGATTAAAGTGCCTGCAAGAAGGCACGGAGATCAGGGATTCGATCTCTGGGCCTGCCAGTGCCGGCCCTGTCCCCAGGGCATGCTGAGACCTCAATTGAGACTGGGAAGTGTGGTGCATGCCTGTAATCCCAGCTCTTGGGGGGCCATAAACAGGCAGATCACAACAAGTTCAATCTAGTAGTGAGACCATCCCCCAAATAAATAAATAAATAACACTTCTATTTTTTGGAATGCTTTTCTAATTGACATTAACAGTTATAATTATTGACATGTGTATTATGTGTATTTTAGGTCTAATTTAGTATTATCACCATGAGTCCAGTCTAGTAGTGAGACTATGAACACCCGTAGACCTTTCCCCTAATCGATAAATCAGTAGGTAAATAAATAAACAACATAAAAACACTTCTGTTTTTGAAATGCTTTTCAAATTGATATTAACAGTTATAATCATTAATACAGCTTTTTTAGGTCTAATTTTGTATTATTTTTACCTCTTGGTCCCCTCTTTCATACTGTTTTGGCCAAAGTGGTTATCATTGGCTGGCTTTCCTAACATCTTAAAGATTGTTTCATCATTTCTAGAATTCCACATTAATTCATCTATCAGATTTTTAAATCTGTGAATATTTTTAAATAGTTGCTGCAGAGATCATCATACACATCTTCAGCTTTCCAAAGACTTTTTAGGATATTGTACTAATTCCTATAAAATAGTCAAAGTATATTTCATGTACATTTCATGACTATAGAATATTTTATTTCACATAAAATGTTAAAAACTTGCAAACCATATGGGTGCATTCGTCTCCCTCCTTTGTGCACTAGTTCGCATATGTATTATATCTACATATTTACAAGCCTATGATAATGTGCTTAAATTATTGTTTTAGGTAGTTATATATAATATTTTAAAACTAAGAAAAAGATTATTTATTTCTACTCGTACTTAGCATTTCTGGTGCTCTATTATTTCCAGAAGATCTGAATAGCAACCAATGTATTTTCTTTCAATCTAAGAAAGTGTTTAGCATTTCTTTGAGAATGGTTTTGCTGGTAGCAAATTTTTAGTTTTGTATTATCTAAAAATGTCTTTATTTCACATTTATTCTTGAGGGAGAGATTTAATTTATTTTTACTTCCAGCACTTTAAAATGCAGTCTTCTGGTCTCCACAGTTTCTGATGAATTATTCAAATTATATTTTTCCTTACATTTTTGTCAGGCTGCTTTTAAGGTGTTCTACTTTATCTTTGATTTTTTTAGCAGGCTGCCTATGGTTTCCCTAAGTAAGGGTCTTTATTCCCCTATAATTTGTTCATGTGAAATGCATTGAACTTCTTTGATCTCTATATTTACTTCTACATTTGCAAAAATTTTGACCATATTTTCTTTTTGCTAAAATAACCTTGCTATCATTGTACTTTTATTCAAATCAATGATACATCTCAAAATTTGTTAGCCTGTTTCCTGTCTTTATACTGAACTCTGGGTCAGATAAGTTGATTACCACATCCAGATCTTTTATTTCCTGTATTTCCATGTTCCAAAGAATATGAAAAACATTTTCCTTGAATTTTTTTGTACCTGGTAGTAGTAATTCTTCTTTTTATTTTTAAACTTCTCAGGTCCTTTTTTCTCCTTATGTATTGAAAGAGCAGTGAGGCCACTGTTTCCTTCCATTTTTCTTAGCAATACCTCTCTGGGATACACCTCACGGAAAAAAACATAAGCACAGTATATATCTGAAATGTGCATGCATCTATGTAAAAAGATTCCTAAATGTTTATAATTGTAGGTTTGTATGGAATACAGTTTACAAAGAATATTCATTTCTTCTGGAACCCGTATAATTACTATCTGAGGACAGAAACTATGAGCATAATATAAAAGACGTTGACTTTTAATTTTGTTCCACTTTTGCTTCCTATTTATTTCCACATGCATGCATTCTGTTCCTTAAAAAACCAGAAACTAAGTTGTCTTTACTCCAAGGAAAGAGTACCAGGAGCTCTAACCTAATGAGTAGATCCTGACTAATGAGTTTACCTAACCCTAAGCAGGAAAAGGTAAAAAAATACCAACCAGTTCACAAACTTCAAACAATGCTTGGCAGTGACAAATGGGGTTTCTAACATTGACAAACTGGAAATCTTATTTTTTTAGTTTTTAGAAAGTTTAAGGTACTGAGAAATCTGAAGGGCCTCTGTATATTTCCAAATTACCTATGTTTCCCAAGTAACAGGAACAAGTTTAGAGTCTATTTCTGGGGGTTTCTAACACTTCTTAAGTAATGTACTCTTTTTTTTCCTTGTAGTACTGGGGATTGAACTCGGACCCTGAACTTGCCAGGCAAAGCTCTTATTCTACTGAGCTATCTTGCTGGGCCCAGTAATGTACTCTTTATAACGCAGAAATTTTTATCTGTCACCTGTGGGTTTTCTGTTATACAAGAAAAGTCAAAGTATTTTGTGTTAATCAAAGATCAAGTAATTATTAAAATCACCAAAATTAGGTACCACTCATGATTTCTTGAAATTAAAATGACAACAATAAAGCCTAGGCTTCTTAGAGACTTGCTTCCTATAACTTTTTCTCACTTAAAACACAGTGATTCCTTTCTAAATTTTTTTTTAGTTTCAAATAGACTGAGGTTCTAGTACTAGGGACAACCACTAGGAAAATAACAAGGTAGAAAGTATTAATTATTGAATCTTTGATGTAATTCAGGTATAAAAATGAGATATGTAAACAGCTACTCTTAATTTACTGATAAGAGACATCTGCTATAATAATGCCTGTAAGTACAATATCATGTATGCACCTTGTACGATACCAAATCTTATGAAAACAGTTTGTAATATATTAATTTATCGAATCTGTCCTGTTAAGATGTCTTAAAACTGTCTCTTTGATATTTGTACTTCAATAAAATAAAAAATAAATAAATAAAATTTTAAAAAATACAAACCAGAACTGCTGAAGACAAATTAGCTAAGGTGTCTGTATCTTGGTATCTTTATCTATAAAAAGCAAAAAACTGCAATTACTTGAGGTCTTTTTAGTGAAAATAAAAATATACAGCTGACATAGTTACTATCATAGAATAAAATAGCCAGGTTAATAATGTTCATATTAGTTTTTCTTATAAGAAAAATTACCTAAATCTTAGGCATATTTTATCACAAGTCTGAAATAGACCTGGTTGGTAAGTTGGTTTGATTTCAGTTTGTTGATTCTGCATCTATCTCCTTTATTGCAGCAGATAAAACAACAGAGAACGGATCACTTATATACCCTGTGCACCCGTTAGGACAGCTGAAAGTCTCATTGGTCCTTACTGCTCACTCTGGTATCCAGAGCCATGATGCTCTGATTTTCATTTATTAGAAAAATGCATAATAGTTTTGGGTCCCAGTCGTCTGAGGCAACCCAAATTGCAAGATTTTGTCCCGCTGTCCTTCTGAGTGGAATCTTAGTTGCCAAGTCGTAAAACATAAAAACAGAGATATCACACTAATCACTGAATATTATGGAGAAAGAAAATCATAATATATTGAAAACTGAGTTATTGAATATAATTTATTGTACCAGCACATTTTACAACTATTGTCCTATTTAATCTTCATAAGAATACTTTTAGATACAAATGATAGGGGCTGTAGAGATAGCTGGGTGGTCTAAGTGCCTGCCTGGCAAATGCAAGGACCTGGGTTTGATCCCCATACTTCATGCTGTGTGGACCACTGAGAATGGGTGTGTGTGAGAATGGAGCACACCTGTAATCCCAGTGCTGGAGAGGCCGAGTCAGGATGACCACTGCATGGCTGAGCTGTGTAGTGAGTTATTAAACAGATAGATGTCTAGATAGATAGATAGATAGATAGATAGATAGATAGATAGATAGATAGATAGATAGATGATTTTTTTTAAAAATTATAGCCCATATCATAAAGGAGAGGCAACCAATATCAACAGGAGTTACATTCACTGCCATACAGATGATTCAACCTCAATTCATACTGTGGTCATATTTTTTATTCTTTTTCAGATGTGCATAGAAAGATATGGTTAATTTTAGACAACTTCCTGATCATATCCAGAGCAACGGGTGAGGTAAGATAGTCCTTTGGCTTCTTTCGGTTAACATCATCACCATCTTGGATGACTCGTCACTTTCTCTGGATAATTGTGGTAATCAATAAATTGCCATTGCACACTGTGAGAAGGTGGAGGTCTTTACTGATCAGCTTAGTGTTCCCGAAGCTCAACATATAATAATAACTAAAAGCATATTACATAGACTATTTGTAAAAAATTATAATAATCTAGAAGTATAATTGTAGAAGCAGATGCCACAAAGCTAATGATCAGCAGTGCCTTTGCTTAGCAGCAATTATTATTTTTTCTCCTTGGAAGAGCGCTCATGAGCCAAAGATACTCAAAGTCTGGCTCCAACACAGAAGGCTGGGTGCTCGGCCAAGCTACATAACAACTCTGTAAGTAACAATATGTCCCACAGACCAGAGTCTTAGCCTGAAGGCACCGCTATATCACATCTTCCAGCCTGTGTTCTGGCAACTGCCCACGGGCTCAGAGTTTGGAAGAAACTCAGTTGGAACTGGAAAGAAATTCTGGCTTTGCTAAACTACTACTTCAAATAAGTGAGCAAGCCTTGTGGAAACCACATTTCTTGATCAAGGAATCTCATTATTCTCTTGCTACTGGAAGTAGAAAAGAATGGAAAATGCTTTTTCCATTCAGCAGAGGGGCAAGATGGAACTCAGAGGTCCTGTGGAACATGCTCTGCAAGGCGCTCAGTCTCAAACTTAGGTTTTATTTTTGAAGGGAAAGAAAATACCAATGAATTGAGTTGTTCTGAAAGTTTGTTATTAATCTGTGAAAAAGTATTTAGCTCATATAGGGCATGTCTGAGAAAAATTATTGCTCTTTAATTGGAAAGACAAAGTCCCTCAAGTTTTAACTGGTCAATTTCCAGAACATTCAATCATTTAGGAAACCCAATTTAACTTCCAAGACTAACATGAAAGTCTTACACTTAGGCCACGGGTTTGTATTTCCCCAGGTCTATTGAAAATAGCACATATGTATGAGAAATTCACATTTTACTACTGTATGAGATTATACCGTCACACTTCCTCTGAAAGTCTCTGAGCTAAAAGACAGATCACCCTGTTGCACATTGAGATCAACAGAATGCATTCAGGAAGTACCCTATTCTCCTCAGGTTGCATTCTATTCTCATGAGCTCAAAGAAAAAATATATATAACCTTTTAAATTATTTTCTTTTTTGTCCCACAATAACCCAAATCAGAATTAGGACAAGAAACGGCCAGACACATAGCACAGTGGACTGGGATTGAATTCCATGCTGGCCCTGCCCCCAGAGTACACTGAGATGGTGACTGAGACTGGGTGTGATGGTGCACTCCTGAAATCCTAGCACTTGGGAGGCTGAAAACAGAAGGATCACTATGAGTCCAATCTGTGCAGTGCGACCCCACAGATCCTGTACTAAATACATAAAAAAGGAATAATTATGACAAGATCCCCAATTTCCTGGCTCTAACTTTAGTTACTTATTACATACATAAAAGCATAAGAAACTCAGTTTATCCAACTAAATTGCATATTTTGGCGAGGACTAAGGAGGGCTTTCAGTGCCATCATTTTTCTTATTCTCTGTAACAATCAACAAGGAAAGAGTATCAAACCCTTTTAAAGCAGGTAAGCCTTAATTCTGAATTTCCAATGTTTTCCAGTTTTACCAAACTATCACAGGTGGTATGTTTAAATAGAATCCTAAACTTAGAGTCGTATAGTGTCTCATCATTTGAGCATTGTCCTAAAGCAGAAAGTTTCCCTTTTTGTGGGATTTAAATCCCTCTCAGACATTTTGTTTAGAGCAGAGCATTGAACTCTGATCTAGTGGCACCATTTGCCACTTATTTCCAAGAATCTGATCATATTCAAGGACATTCTTCCGTCTTCTGGAAGGCTAAAATTCAGGCATGAGTTATGTCAGTGTACATATCCAAGTCCAGCTTCTAAATTCTAGATACACATTTCAATGACTAATGGCTGGCAACCCCCACCAGGTACCTTATATCATGGGGAAATTCCAAGTGATTCAAGTTCAAATTGGTAATGTTTCCTTTGCGCATAGGAATCTATTCACAAAGCTTGATTAGTTTTACTTCTGTCATCTTTTTCTGTTAGTCCTCTTAGGTCCTCTGTGCTTCCTATCAAATCTAAAGCTATCTAGTTCCACAAGAAAAGTCTTCTATTTGAAATCTCAACTTTCTGTTTCTCTTTCTCCAACCCAATTTATGTGCTGTAGAAGAGCAATGTTTCTTAAAGTACTGGCTTGATTATTTCTCTGTCAAAAACATTTACTGTCTTCCCTGTATCCTCAAAATAAATTTCAGAAGTCTAGACTATCATTCAAAGCTGACAAGAGTCATCAGATTACATTCCCAACCTTTCTATTTGTTTTGTGCTATGCTATCTTCTAATTCATTAAAAGCTTCAACCTCCAGTATCTCCAAAAATAACCCTCTTTGGAGAAAAAAATCTTACAGAGTTAAGTCAAAATGAAGATGTTAGCTATGTTCATAATCCAGTATAGCTGTTGTCCTTATAATAAGAGGAAGAAACACTAGGGATTCTAACCAGGTAAAGAGTTAGCAAGGGATACCTTGTCTACAGGCCAAAGAGAAAGCTAAAGTAAAACTCCAATTCTGTACTAAGACCTTGATTTTGGACTTCCACTCTCTAGGACCACAAAGCAAATAAATTTCTGTCCTTTATGCCACACAGTTTGAAGTATCTTATTATGAAAGTCACAGCAAATGTAAATCTTATTTAAAAAAACAGCTAATTGCCAATTTTTTTTTTTCAGAACAGGGGACTGAACTCAGGCCTTTGCAATTGCCAGGGAAGCACTTATTCCACTGAGCCATCTTCCTGGTCTACTAATTGCTAATTGTTCCATAGCCACTGAATCTTTTTTCCTATCTATGGTGTTCCCTCTATAATAAAGGGCTTCTGTACATTTAATTTCTAAATCATGTTCATTCTTCCAGGGATATCTTTAAAAAAATTTTGTGTTATTGTGTTTGTTTTTCTTTATAAGAATCCTTTCGGTTTAAGTATTATATGCTGAATAACAACTAAAGCAATAATGATTGTTATGGTTTGTGTCTAATTGTCCCCCCCAAGCCTCGTGCAGTCATAGGGCAGCTTCTGGAGTTTGTGATTGATTCTTGCACACATTTTTCTCAATGTTTCTCTTTTGTTTTTCAGAACCAGGGATTGAACTCAGGTCCTTGCGCTTGCCAGGGAAGCACTTATTCCACTGAGACATCTCCCGGGACCCATCTTGATCCAACACTGCTGAGAATGCTGCTGAGGGTGTTACACCCTGGCCCTGGAGCGGGTAATCTGCACGATAATGGTAAGAAGGGGAAAGAGGCTAGCTAGCTGCTGGGAGCTGCTGGGAGCTGCTGCCTTTCCCTTTGCTAGCTGTGCTTTTTGCCACCACCACGAACATTCGCCATCTTCCATGTGCCACGCTGCCTTGGAACCAGCTGAGTATGGCCTAAAACCTCCACTAACTGTGAGCTAAGCACACCTTTCCTTCCTTAATTTTGTCCCAGCAATGAGAGAACAGTAACTAAGACAATGATGTACATTATATTCACCATTGTTCTTCTTTCATTATTCTGTCAAATTTTGCTCTTTCATAAGGAAGAATATTTTCAAAACCACCAATTTCATCACCTCAGATACCTCCAACCCAAAACTAAAAATAATCTCATCCACATCTTAACTCTCAAAATCCCCTTTTAGGGTGATCAATGGATTCATTTGTTATTAATGTGTTTTATTAATAACTCATTTGTTCTTTACATGTGAGCACTGTGTACTCACATTTTGTTGCTTCCTTGAGGAAAGTATAAATCATTTGCCTTCCCATTCTTCCAATCCTGGACACATCCCATGAATACCTTCTAAGATGAACACATTTCCAGTGATAAATGACTAATGATACCAGTGATAAATGATTATAATAGTTGACAGATAACTATCACCTGTTGTACATAGGGGCAGACTCATTCTATTGAGTGATCTCTGATACATTTTAAATTAGGTGCAGCTATTATCCTATTTGTAAGATTAGAAAACTGGACAGTAGAGGGCTCAAGTACTTAACTAAAAGTATACACATAAAGTCCAGCATTTGTAAGTTCTGCATCCGCAGAATCAAATAATCACAAATGGAATATATTTTAAATAGCATCTATAGTGAATATGTATGATGCTTTTTCTCTTGTCATCCTTTAAACAACATGATGGGACATGTATTTACATAACTTTTGCATTGTATTAGTGTTATGGTTTGTATAATATTAGCATTATGTCATAGGACTTTTTTCAGAAAAAGCTGGACTCTACAGAGTCCAGTGCTGAGATTAAGGGCCATGGGATTAAGGGTGGATGATGCTGTATAGACTGACACCACCCTGATCCCAACAGTATGAATAAGATAAAAGGGACAGAAAGCGTGTTGTCTTCACCCCTTCTCTCTTGCTATCTTGCTGTCCTCTACTATCAAGAATTGTTGCCCCTCTGCCATGTGCCTCGCTTCCACAGAAGCAGCCAATTATGGACTGAAACCTTGATACGCTGAGCTGCATAACTTTAATTTTGGGTGTCAGGAATTTTATCTCAGCAATAAGAAAATAGTAACTGAGAAAATTAGTACCATAAATAGGACACTGAAGGATAGAGTAGGATAAAGGACACAGTAAAACGTGTATAGGCTATATGCAAATGCTATGCTATTTTTATAGAAGGGATTTGAGTATCCTCAGCCTTGGTTATTTGGGGTGGGGGCTCCTAAAGTCAGTCTGCCACAGATACTGAGGGAATATTGTAACTGGCAACAAATATGTACATTTCCTACCGTACTTCACTGACTTGCTGTGATAGTAGACTTTAAAATCCAGCCATCTAAAACTCTTCTCAGAATGAGAAGCTAATCGTTCAGAAAAATCCCCTGGAGAGGTTCCTTCAAGCTATAGGACCTCTTCTCCTGAGGCAATAGGACTGAGAGTATGTTCTACTGTCGGTGCCACTGTCACCGTGAATAGCAGGACAAGAGCAGAACTCCCACAATGGGCAGCTTCTCTTGAACTTGTGTAAAAACAAACCATATCTCTCATACTTAGATATAGATAACCAGGCTGCAGACAGCTATTATATGACATTTTCAATTCCAGGGACTAAGAACTACTCTTACAAAAGCTTTGTTTTCTGGTCACATATTTTTTCCTGAAAGAATATGGAATTTGGGTATTTTAAAACAATTCTCATTTCCCAAAAACGATTTGTGTCTTTTTTTAAAAAATTATTTTTTAAAAAGTTATTTTCCAACAAGGATTTAAAGAGAACCTGTAAAGAGTATTTTAACTGTAGAGAAAACAAGCTGGTTGCACACTGTGCTCATATTCTGCCTGTGATGAAAATTTCCTCCCTTTAGGTAAGAAACACAGTTCCATTGTCTATTGATTGCATCCTTAAGTCTTCCAAAGACAGCTACACAAAAGATAGGATTAACAAAGACAACACTTTTGCAATATACTTATTTGTAATCAGATAAATTTTATACATTACTATCAGTTTAATTCCATCATTATAAATCTCATGAAAAAGAAAATCAAAGGTGAACATCCTGGACTACATCCAGTATGGAACCTGTGGTAACATGTGGTACCACAGCAGGTTCAACAGAAAACCACCTATCTATTCATTCAAACATTTAGTGAATATGTGCATACTTTGAGCCAAAATAGGAAGGGTGAATTCTTACCTTGAACAATGTTTATATAGATGAAGAAGACAACTTAGTACGATGAGCACATCTTGTAAGTACTGAAAATATTGGAGGGCCAGAGTGTTTCTACCTCTCTATTTCAGGATGAAAATTCTTTGTGAATGTAAATTGCTTTAGAACCAACTGAGTGGGTGGGGTAGCATCTTTCGAAAACTAAAAAGGTGAACTCAGAGGTATAACACATCCCCTTAAAATGGAAAGTAGTTTTCAGTAGGTGAATTTCCCCCTACCAGTTGGAAGTCTTTAAAAGAAATTTATTTAAATCAGGTGGTTTGTTTGCAACATGTAGTCATTTCAAATTCCTGAGACCTGTTGGAAAGAATATAAGAATAATCCTTTTCTAGACTTTAAGTTTTGAGAATTGTAATAGGAGTCCTTATATCTGAGTGGAATTCAAGGTTTTGGGGTTTTTTGTTTGTTTGCTTGTTCATTTGTTTTAGCAGTACTGGGGATTGAACAAAGGACCTTGTGCTTGCCAGGCAAGTGTTTATTCTACTGAGCTACCTCCCTGGCCCTACTCAAGGTTTGTTTTGACAGCTGCCTAAAATGATAAAATCAATGGCTAGATCACAAATTATGTTAACAAAATTGATCAGTGATAACTGTATTTAGTTTTTTCCCTTTGATGTACTGTTTTCTCATTTATAAAATTCTTGAAATATTCCATGATATTTAGGATGGGTAAATAACTATCTCATCTTCCAACTGAGACAGTATTTTATGAATAAGGAATTTCAGTGTTTTCTTAAAGCCTCAATACAATTACAAGAGTTTTTGTTTTGTGTTCTATGATTTATTAGACATTGAAACATAATATTTTGTCATTTGAGCTACTAGATAATCTCCTGAAATTGCTCATTTTACACATAAAAATAATTACATGTAGGTTAAGGTTTGTTTTACAAGCTTCACCACAAATGTAGAGTGACAAGAGATAGACATTTTCACAAAGGGAATATAGCTAAACTTGACAATGAGTCGAAATCAAAAATAGCTAGGAAAAAATAAGACACTCAGAATAAGAAACAAAAAAGAATTTAAGCATTAATTGCTCCCTTCAGTAGACCAGCAAAAATCAGCAGTCCAGTTATCCAAGCTATCCTATGTACAAACACATACATTTTCCCTTCCTTCTTTCTTTCTTTTCTTCTTTACCTCATTCTAGGTGTTCCTTTCCTTTAAACCGTTTCTTTCCCTTTAACAGTTTCTACTGTAACTTTCAGATTTTATTTAGTCTTCCAGGGTCTTACCAGTGAGACAATATAATGTTTACACATGTGGGTCTAATTAATTCACTTATGAGTATGGCTTCTACTTGTATCCATTTACCTTTATCAAGGCCTTGAGTTTATCTTTTGTTACAGCTGAGTAATACTCCATTGTATGAAAATACTGTATATTTTTTATCCATTCCTCAGATGATGGGAACTTGTGTTGCTTCCAAGATTTAGTTATCACAAATGGTGCTGCTATAAACATGGATGCACTTACATCACAGTGCTATGGTTTTCAGTTCTTCTGGAAAAATACCCAGGAGGGGAATACTTTGTGGAATGGGACATTAAATCACAGTGGGTTTTTCTTGAGGAATTTCCACCCTGATTTTCATAGTGGCTGTAGCAGTCTACACTCCCACCAACAGTGGA
Organism: Ctenomys sociabilis; assembly: GCA_004027165.1. Classification (NCBI taxonomy): domain Eukaryota; kingdom Metazoa; phylum Chordata; class Mammalia; order Rodentia; family Ctenomyidae; genus Ctenomys; species Ctenomys sociabilis. The sequence goes on from PVKA01023559.1 coordinate 19,532, forward strand.
AAAGTGTATCCTCTTCAGCAAACCCCTCCAGCATTTGTTGTTAGGTGACTTATCTTGCATGCTCATATCTGGTAATCTGAACTAGCAACTTGGAGACAACTGTATGCACTATTGCAACCACTGTTAAATTTCTATAATTGTGTTTAGTGAAAATAGTATGGCTTCTAATGTTTTTTCTTATGTTTTTATTTTTTAAAAAAGTAAAGATATAGCTAGAAATGGGTAAACATAATAATCTAGACACACAAAACATGTAAGAGTCAAGTCTTAACATATAAGATCTGAACAAATGATCATTTCAAGAAATTTCTAAGACTTATTCAGTGTGTTGGTTTGAGAAAATACTTGTGAGATATGTGAGTATTAAATGTCAAGAGGGATAAACTTGAGCCATTTGTAGGAAAACAGAAGTACTTCGGGGTCATAATGTTAAGTGAAACAAGCCAGACACAAATTTAAATATCACATGGTTTCTCCTACACAGGAAACTGAAAACATAAGGAACAAAATAAAAGCTATTACAAAAAGAAGCCAAGACATGGGGGTGAAGAACATAAAAAGAGTAAAATGTATTACATACATGTACCAATTCCCGACAAGGAGTGTAATTATTATGTACTGTAATCATATACTGATAAAAATTTAAAACTTGATAAAAGTGAAATAACAAGTTTTTACTCCTTCCCATAAATAATGTTATTTTTTAAAATTTTGTTTTGTTTGAGACAGGCTCTCACTGCATAGTTCAGACTACCTTGAGCCCACTATGTTGCACAGGCTGGCCTCAAATTCTTGGTGATCATCCTGTCTCAGCCTCACAGGTGCTGAGATTACAGACATGCACCACTATGAATGTCACTTCGACATAATGTGGGGGATGATTGGGATTGAGAAAGCCCACTGATACTAAGTCACCACAGGAAGAAAACAGGAGCAATCTCATATTCATAATGGAAAATAACCCTATAGTCAATTTGCCCCCCAAAGTCCCAATGTTTTTCATTGCATACATGTCTATTTTTTAAAAAATTCCTGTTTGAATGATAAATTATATAATCATCATACTAATTAACAAAAATGATAAAGTTCATTGTTCTGAAGTTGTACGAAAATCTCATCTGGACATTTATCTTTCATCCAGATTTAGATACAGGTGTAACTTTGTGTCAGAGATTTGTTTCCTTAAAGAAATATTTTAAAAACCAATTGGGAATAACATCTTTAAGGTAAAAAAGTGTCATAAAAGATGAGAAAAACATTAAAAATGAGTCTGTTAAACAGAACTTAGACAGCCCCCTTCATTGGCCAGGCAAAAAAGCTAAAAGTATAGCAATATGCAAATACAGCCCCTTTAAATGAGCAAAGTCTTGCAAGGTACACTTGTGCTGGGATAAACATTCTTTTACTTCCAAAAGTAATTTGGGTAATTTGGGATTGGATTTGGTTTTGTAGCTTGTAAGTGTATACAAGGAGACAGGGAGAAATAATTCAAAGGCAAAACGCCTTTCTTTTATTTTCTGAACTGAAAAAACATGACCAAATATATTATTAAATGTTAAGAAATGAAAATATCATCTTTGTTTTCTCCTGTTAGATTTATGTACAGGATTGAAGGAATCTGTATACATTTTCACTTTCAAACATCTACCCTGTAGAATCTCAAACTGCTCAACAGCACTCATGATGCACAGATCTAGCCAACTCTTTATCTACAATGTGTCATGGCATGTTCTTATAGTCAATCTAAGAAGATTCTAATAGGGGCCAGGCAGATGGCTCAGTAGAATAAGCATTTCCCTGGCAAGCTCAAAGACCTGAGTTCTACCCCCAGTTCTGCCAAAAAAAAAAAGATTCTAATTAACCAGGTGTGACGTCATAAACCTGTGGTACCAGCACTGTGAGGGGCTGAGGAAGGAGGATCACCAAGTTTGAGCCCAACCTGAGTTGCTCAATGAGGTAGGAAAATTTTTAAAAATAAAACATTTTTTAAATGCCCTGGAAATGTAGTTCAGTCCAAAGACTCTGTATTTAGCTCACAGTATTGTCAATAAATAAATAAATAAATAATAGAAAAAGTTTAGGTGAGACAGTAAATTTGTAAACTAATGCACATGCACAGCCCTATTGAATTAGAAGGCTTGTTTTAGTCAAAGTGCCACTGGATATTTAAAACTGTCACATCTATTCTACTTTAATTGAGTCTTTAAAACTTCCTAGAAGACAAAACATCTTGTTAGTACCATTAGGGAACCATGGGAAAGGTTCAGAATAAGTATTTGGAACCAGATACATCTTCTCACACAGTCTTTATATAATCTGTGCCATTTCAGATGAGATAGGGAAATTCAGGGTGGTGTGGCTGTAGAAAATCTATGTAATTTCAAGCAAGCTTATGGCCTTTACATTACAGTTCTTCATCTGTAAACTTATGTTCTTCCCACTTTCTTCCCTGTATCACACAAGCCCAGTATATCTGGATCCAGCCCTCAGAACAATTTACATTACAATTTTTGATGTTCCTGATATTAACCAATTAGGCTTTAAGACCTGATGTATTTGAATGAACATGGCAGGGGCCACAGAGATAGCTGAGTAGAACAAACACTGGCCTGGCAAGAACAGGGTCCTGAGTTCAATCCCCGGTATCACAAAGAAGAAAAAATAGAATGAACACAGCAAATATGACATAAGGAAAGTCAAGGCTTTAACATGGCTTTACTATTGAAATCAGTGGCAATGATCAAGCAACTTGTCATCAAAGTTTCTCACTCATTCATTCAGTACTGGGAATGGAACACAGGTCTCACACATGTTTGATAAGTGCTCTTCCAGTGAGCTATGTCCCAACCCTTTCTATTTTATCTTGAAAAAGAGTCTCCCTATATTGGAGCCTGGACACCAACTCCAAGCCTCCTGCCTGAGCCTCCACCGTAGCTTAAAATTACAAGTAGGAAACATCCTGTCCAGAACTTGAGTGTGTACCTTAAAGCATGGGTTTCAGAATCCCTTCAAACCCTTTAAAGCATCCTGAGAATTTTCTGCTCCATGTTACAGATAGGTACTTTATATTTTTAACTTTAAAAGGATAATTTATTTATTTATGTTTTATTTGTGTATTTGGTACAGGGTCTCACTATGCAGATTGGATTCATGGTGATCCTCCTGTTTCTGCCTCCCAGTGCTGGGATCCCTGGCATGTGCCACCACACCCGGACTCTGCCACTGGCTCAGTGAGCCCCAGGGGTGAAGCCTGTGTGGCGCATGGGAACAGGATCGAACCCTGATTCCTATGCTTGCCAAAGCAGGCATTTAGTCCACTGAGCTATCTCGCGGGCCCTACATCGGTACTTTAAGTATTTCAGCACTACTCTTCTAAATGAACATTAATCATGAGAACTTCTTATGCAATCAGAGATTTATACAGGATTCTGATTATTGTTCAACACAGATTTACATAAAATCTGGTTTCTTATTTCAGAGACAAGAAAGGAATATGAGTATCTGAACAAAGGTAGCATGACCTAGGGGGGAAAGAACAAACTTAGATTTAAGAGCATGCATCAATCTGTGGGCTCAGATGTCAAGATGCCATTTCTGGGGCTGGGGAGACAGCTCAGTAGAATAAGCGTTTCCCTGGCAAGCACAAGGGCCTGAGTTCAATCCCCAGTTCCACCAAAAAAAAAATTCCATTTCAGTAAGAAAAACAGCATTTTTCTAGTCATCCTTTACCACCAATACTACAGCCTTTGTTAGGGATGCATAAATGACTCAATGCAAATGGAAAATGGAGCCCTCCTGCTTTCTAACACAATTCATGAAATCTGAAAGCTTAAGAAATGGAATGCATATGACAAAGATTAAAGGCACTGTGTCAGTGGGGTTCTAAAAAGGACTTTATATTTCTAAAAAAAAATACTTCAGCTTTCTTTCTCTCTGTGTGTGGGCAAGGACACAAAGTACATTTGTTTTGAAATATTTAATGACATCTTACCAGTGACTCGAGCACAGGACTTGTCACTTATAACCTTATTTTAGACTAATTAAACTATCAGTCTTTGTCAGTTACTCTAAACAGAACACAGTTGTTATGCTTGTTTCTGGTCAGGTCTTAATGGGGAGAACGTGAAGTCATTTATCTTTCCCAGAATCCCCTCAGCTATATCTAAACTACCTTCCTATAAATGCCTGAAGATTTTTAAATCAAGCTTACATTTAACAAGATCTATAGCAGCTTGTTTGACAGCAATTGGGACGCACACCATGACAAGCTCTATAAAAAAAATGCTGAGTGTCTTTGCCATGAAAAGAGCAAGTGGAGCCTTGCTGTTTCTGACCCTTAGATGTTGAGATTTAATATCGTTTGAGATTCGAGTATGGGAAACTCAACCCAGACTTATAAAAGTTGTTATTTAATTCTCAGTTCTTCTTAAGAGTAGAAAATGACTGGAATAAATGTAACCCATTTACTGTGTAAATACAAACTTTTATTACTATCTCTCAATTTTCCTACCAGGTTGCTGGGGATACTCTTGAAAAATAATTTCCATATGGCCTTTCACTTTGTATTTCAAGTGTAGAGATAATGTAACTTTAATATAAAAACTCATCTTTTTCTTTTTGCAAATCGCCATTGCTATGGATGGATCCTTAATGTCTCGCAAAAAATCATATCCTCGAGGAACATGCCTGGGAAGTGATGGGACACTCAGGGGTGGGACTTACTACGCAGAGTTGGGTCCTTGGGAATGTCCCTGTGGGAATGACCGAGACCCTGACCTTCCTCTTCTTGTTGCTGATTCCCAGCCTCTACGAAGTAGTGTATCCCGCCACAGGCTTCCACCACTATGTGCAGTCTCACTATGAGCCAAAAATCAAACAATGTAGCCAGATAGCCACAGACTGCAACATGAAAAACTATGCACCCGAAGAATCTTTCTCCCTTATAATCTATCTTGAGTAGTCTATCAAGAATGACAAAACTAACACAAAACTTTAAGCAAATTTTTCCCAATGTCTCACAGAAAGTACTGCATAGGGACTCGAGAGGTGAAAAGGAGAAAGAGAATGATAGTCATAGACTCAAACATTTCTTACAACATGCTAAGAAACTTCAGTCTGTTCTCTCTCATTCATTTGGTTATGCATTCATACAAATAATCTTGGACAGTTTGCCGAATTCATACTATTTTTGTCTGTATGAAAACTTCACTCTAAATCCTCAAAGAAATTCTTTTTGGTGATTTTTTTTATTGTGTGTGTGTACGGGGTCTCACTACACAGTCCAGACTCATAGTGATCCTCCTGATTTCCGCCTCCCAAGTGCTGGGGTTATAGGCGTGCACCAGCACACCCGGACTCCATCACCATGGCTCAGGGTGCCTGGGGGCGGGGTGGGCACCTCAGAGAAATTCTTTATGATATATTAGAAACAAATCAGACACACAAGCTAAGACAAATACTATGAACATGGATGTAAAAGATGACAGGAAAACTAATGGAGAAGAGCAAGGGGGACAGATAGGAAAGGGGATTAGAAGAAAAACCAACAAGATGTGATACATATGTGTAACCACTTTGCAAAGCGACTGTAAGCTGTGTAATTGCAAATATGTTCCAATAAAATAAAACTCAGTTTCGAAAAAGAATGCATAAAGGATAATAATGGAGGGAGGATTCTGAGAAATTGGGGGAACGTAGGTATAAATCATGAAGCTTGTACCCCATTGGCCTAGAGAGGGACAGAAGAAGGTTACGTTGCAAGCTAGGGTTCATAAGGGTCACTGGATATTTAAGTTAGGTGCACCTGCCATTAGACAGATGCTGGTTCTCCAGAATTGTTATTAAAATTTGTAGTTCCCTTGTAAAAAGGGGGATTATACCCAAAAATATACAATTAATCTTAATAATAAATACAAAAACACACCCCCCAAAAAAAAACTATGTGCTTCAGAAAATAATTACAAATAAAAAGGACAAAAGATATTTAGTATCATTTTGTCATGATAAACCATAATTTAATATGTTGCAGGATAGTAATCAGCTTTTCTTCTGGATGGTTAACAGCCTAAGTTCACAAGTCAGAGTTGGAGAAATAGAAGAGCCACAAGGCCAGCCAACATTTTGGCCCTAGCCTTTCAAGGTCAGCGAAGACTCAGGGCATAGGAGAACCTGTACTGCAACATCATGAAACTCAGGTGATCCCCAAATTTTCTGAACAAGGAGATTATGGAGCCACAGAGGAAAGAGATCAAAGTTCTATAGCGTGCCTGGGGAGAGTCACATGGAGAGAAAACTTTCTCTCAAGCTCTCACAGAGAGCAAACTGCTCAAGCATTGGCCATGACTCATCCACATGGATGACACAGATAAAGGAACTACAGAATAATGTACAGGACTACAAGATAAACCCTGAGAGGACTTCACCGACCACATAGGAAATATAAAGTTCATGTGTTGGTATATAAGTCTTGATCTATCTAGGTCTTAACCATCCAGCAGAAAAGTATAAAAATGAAGTATACATCATGGGGCCATAATATTAAGCTGAGCTATAGATGGCTATGGTCGACAACTTCTTTGAATAACTCACTATTGTTGAAGAATGCTGGACTGTGTTGGATTGTGGTGTCGAGTTCAAGCACCTAAGTTAGTTGAATGACAATGGAGTGCCCACCTTTGACAGGTGTAGACAAAGGAAGGGGTGTAGAAAGAAAAAAATCATGATGTGTGTGTATAGACAGTACAGTTGGGATAGATAACGCTGTGCTTCTACATAATTCTATGAGAAGCAAGCTCTGCACTAATGGTGGTTGGACAGGATATTATGTCGGCTTCTAGTACTACGGTCATCCACTAGGAAAATAATTATTGAATTTTTGATATAATTCAGGTATAAAAAATAAGATAAGTAAGCAGCTACACTCTTAATTCACTGATAAGAGATATCTGCTAAAATAATATTTGTAAATATAATATCATGTATGCACCTTGTACGATACCAAAACATTATGAAAACAGTTTGCAATGTATTAATTTATCGAATCTGTATTGTTAAGGTGTCTTGATACTGTCTGATTGACATTTGTAGCTCAATAAAATAAAAAAATAAATAAAATAAAAATAAATAAAAAAATAAAGTAAAGTCATGAAGAAATATTGCCACATATACACTGCAATGACTAAAATGAACAAAAATTATGACGTATTAGTGGCAATATAGCACAGTCAGTTTCAGAGGTATTAGTTCATAGTCAGCTGGCTCCAAGGCAGATTGGCCTGCCTCAGAGACACTGCAGTGCAGACAGGAGATAGCAGAAGATAAGCAGCAGCAACCGAAGCAGTAGCAGCAGCAGGCAACCACAGTAGCCCTCTTTCTGTCCCTTATTTTACAGCCAGAATGGGGCACCCTTAATTCCAGCATGGAACAGTGTGGTCCCAGCATCCCACACCCTAGAACCAGCCACCTCTGAAAGCCCTGGCCTATGACTGCATGAAGCTTTTGAGGAACATCTAGATACAAGCCTTAGCACAAGCACTGGGTCCTGCACTGATGGCGGGGAGTAACTCAAAAAACTGGTACCAAGAATGGAATCATAGCTGTTACTTCCTGATCATGTGGATCAGAAGCCTTTAGAACTGGCCTCTCTCCTTTGCTTTTATCACTTATTCTTTAATTTATGTGGGTTTTTTTGTCTCATGTAAGAGAAAATATACTACCTTTAATTTTCAGAATCTGGCTAAGTTCACTTAACACGATTTCTACATTTAAATTTTTCCTAAAAATGATGAAATTTCATTCATCTTTATGGCCGAGTAATATTCTAACCAGTATACACACTACATTCTCTTGAAACATTTATCTGTTGATGAGCGTCTAACTCATTTCATGAGCTACCTATTGTGATTTGCACAGCTATGCATATGGTACATATGTATCACTATAGGACGGAGACCTGGATTCATTCAAGAATATGCCAGGAGAGATACAGCTGGCTCAAATGACATAGTGGCTTTCATTCCCACTAACAATATAGAAGGCTACTTTTCCCCCACATCTTCACTAGCATTCATTGTTTGTTTTGATGGTGGTGGTTGGGTTTGTTTATTTGTTTGTTTGTTTTTGTTTTGGAGGTAACAGGTTGAGCCCAGGACCTTCACAATGAACTATGCCACTCATAGCTCTTTTCACTGACATAAATTCTAGCTATGATGCTCAGTTTCTCTGGCTAACCTCAAATTTCGCAATCTTCCTGCATCAGACTTCAGAGTGCTCCGCTCACACTGTGCCATGAAACCAGATATTCTTTGTTTGTTTCATCACAGACAAGATGTGGGTGAGACAGAATCTCAGTATGGCTTCGTTTCCTTTTCTTAGTGGCTAGTGTCTTACTCACTGTCTGGTTGAGACAGAATACCCACCATCCACAATTTAAGGAGGAAAAGATTATTGTGGCTTATAGTTTGTAGAGGTTTTGATCCATACCCTGCCTGCTACAAGTCAGAGGACCATGGGGAATAGTCCATGGAATAAAGCTGCTCATGATGTGGGTACCAGGAAGCAGAGAGAGAGAAGTGAGAAACTAGGGAGGTGGAAATACCCTTTCAAATCACGCCCCAGTGGCCCACCTCTTCCAATCAGGACTTATTTTATCATCACATCAAACTATAGAATCCCCATAATTCAGTTGCCTTTCAATAGCCCATCTCTGAGTACATACGAGGCAGTATGAGGACATCTAGATATTAAGCGCAACAGCTAGAAATGTTAAACATTTATTTCATGTACTTTTCGTCCAACTGAACTTTTTAAAAAAGTATTTACCCAGTTCACGTGCCCACTTTGTCAAGTTCACTGTTCTTTAGGAGTTAACTTTTGAGTTATTTATATGTTCTGAATGTGTATGTTCTCTCTAAAGAGTAACTTGAAAAAATTTTCTCCCATGTAATAGATAATCTCTTCATTGTGCTAATGGTTTCATTTGCCCTGTACACACTTATAATTTGATGTGCTTCCATTTATTGATTTTTGGTGTTATTTCCTGTGCTTTTGCAGTGCTTTAGGAAGTCTTTACCTGTGTCTGCGGCTTCAAGTGTTTCCCTTCTGTTGTCTTCCACCCGTTTCAAGCCTTAGGTAGAGTTTTATTTGAATACAGGATGAGAGATAGAAACCTAGTTTCTATTTTATTCATACAGAGGTCTAGATGTCCCAGTCCTGTTTATAAAAAATACCACTTTTATCTGCATATTGTTTTTAGACTCTATGAAAAGTCAGGTGGTTCTTGAGTTTGTTTCTGGGTTCTATTCTACCAGATCAGTTCTAACATCTGCTTCTTTTTTGTATTTTTATTTTTATTTTTTATTTTTTGTATTTTAGGGAAGGGGCTACAAGGTGTCCAGTATCGTTACTAGATCAGCCCTCTCATTTTATCATGTTACCCTCTGAAAGCTTGGATCTACATAAACATTATTTTTAGCTTTTTTATTCATTTTAATGAGAAAATAAAATAACAATGAAACAGTTTCAAGACAGGTTAGTAAGATAGTTACAATAATTAATACATTGCATATTGTTGTTTTCATAGTGGTTATTCAGAAGATAAGATGCAGGCATGATATCTTGTCTAAACAATATTAGTACAAACCTTTCTTCTCATTGAATTAAGAGAAAGTAGCTGTATGTCCATCCTATTTTGTATATACATATATATATTTTCACCATAAAATGGACCTTTATTTATTTATATATTTATTTTTATTTTTTTTTGTTTTTTTGAAGTACAAATATCAATGAGAGAGTTAGAAGATACCTTGACAAGATGGATCTGATAAGTTAATACATTGCAAATTCTTTTTGTAATGTTTTGGTATCATAGAAGGTGCATACATGATATTATACTTACAGACATTATTATACCATATGTCTCTTACCAGTAAATAAAGAGAGTGTAGCTGTTTGCATATCTTATTTTTTATACCTGAATTACATCAAAGATTCAATAATTAATACTTTCTAACTTATTTTCCTAGTGGTTGTATATAGTACTAGAAGCCGACAAAATATCCTGTCAAACCATTATTAGTGCAACTCTTGCCTCTTATAGAATTATGGAGAAGCATGACATATCTATTCAAACTATACTGTCCATACACACACATCATGATTCTTCCTTTCTATACACCTTCCCTTGTCTACACCTGTCAAAGATGGACACTCCATTGTCCTTCAACTAACTTAGGTGCTTGAACTCGATAAAACAATCCACCACAGTCCAGCATTCCACAACAATAGTGAGTTATCCGAAGAAGTTGTCGACAATAGCCATTTACAGCTCAACTTATTAGTAGTATGGCCCCATGATGTATACTTCATTTTTTACTTTTCTGCAGGATGGTTAAGACCTAGATAGAGCAAGACCTGTATACCAACACATATAGTTTTTGTTTCTGATGAGGTCAGTGAAGTCCCCTCAGGGTTTATCTTTTAGTCCTGTATCTTATTCTGTAGATCCTTTGTCTGTGCCATCAATGTGGATGAGTCACGGCCAATGCTTGAGCAGTTTGCTCTCTGTGAGAGCCTGAGAGAAAATTTTCTCTCCATGTGACTCTCCCCAGGTGCACTACAGTACTTCAATCTCTTCCTCTATGGCTCCATAATCTCCTTGTTCAGAAAATTTGGGGCTCAACTGAGTTTCATGATGTTGCAGTACAGGTTCTGCTATGTCCTGAGTCTTCGCTGACCGTGAAAGGCTAGGGCCAAAATGTTGGCTGGCTTTGTGGATCTTCTATTTCTCCAATGTTGATCTGTGAACTTAGGTTGTTAAAAATCCAGAAGAAAAGCTGATTAGTATCCTGCAGCCTATGCCATTCATTTTGCCTTATCTGACTCAATTGTTTCTAGTTGTTGTTGTACATTTCCATTCATATTTCTGCTTTTCGCATGTTATACTAGGGAGTTTATACGATATTTACAAATGTGTGTCTGGTTTATTTCACTTATGGGTATATGTTCAAGGGGGATCCACTTCACTATAAATGCTTCACTCTTATCATTCTTAATAGTTGAGTAATACTCCATTATATAGAAATACCACATCTTTTTTCAACCATTCCTCATGTCATGGACATCTTGGTTGTTTCCAAGATTTTGCTGTCACACATTGGGCTGCTATAAACATAGGAACACATATAACACTATGGTACAATGTTTTCAATTCCTTTGGGAAAATTCCCAGTAGGGGGATAGCGGGCTTGAATGGGATTTCTAATCCTACTCTTTTTTTTTTTTTTTTTTTTTTTTTTTTTTTTTTTTTTTTTTTTTTGTCTTTTTGAGACAGGGTCTCACTATGCAGTTCAGGCTGGCCTTAAGCTCACTTTGTAGCTCAGGCTGGTCTCGAACTCACAACAATCCTCCTGCCTCAGCCTTCCGAGTGCTGGGATTACAGACCTGCGCCACCACGCCCGGCTCTAATCCTACTCTTTTAAGAAGTCTCCACACTGACCTCCACAATGGTTGTACCATTCTACATTCCCATTAGCACTGGTGAAATGTTCCCTTTTCCCCACAACCTCTGCAACATTTGTTGTTTGTTGATTTCCCTAAGATAGCCATTCTTTCTGGAGTGAGATGGTATCTCAGTGTTGTTTTGGTTTGCATTTCACGGATGACTAGTGATGTGGAGCATTTCTTCATATACTTATTCACTTCTTTAATTTCGTCCTCTGAGAAGTGTGTATTCATCTCAGATGCCCATTTCTGAATTGGGTCTTTAAATTTGAGGGCCCTGTTATATCTTAGTTCTTTATATATTCCAGACAGTAGACCTCTGTCTGATTGCTTATTAGTTAGGATTTTCTCAAAATTTGTGGGTTGTCTTTTCACTCTGTTGGCAATTTCTTTTGACATGCTCCTTAAGAAGAGTTGATAGCAGTTGTTGATTCTTTCAAGTGCTTCCCGTGTGAATATACGTTTGTTCATGAACTCTTTACCTACCCCTATGTCTTCAAGAGTTCCTCCTACTTTCTCTTCCAGGAGATTGAGTGTTTCTGTTTTAATCCGCTGAGCTATCTGGCCAGCCCCGAGTGTTTCTGTTTTAATGTTTAGATTTTTAATCCATTTTGACCTTAACTTAGTGCATGGTGATAAACCTGGATCAAGTTTTAGTTTTCGGCATGTAGAGAGCCATGTTTTCCAGCACCATTTGTTAAAGAGGCCATCTTTCTTCCCCTGAGCTTGTTTAGCCACTTTGTCGAAGATCAGATGGCTGAGTGTGATTCTAGATGCCTCTGCATCTTCTAATCTATTCCACTGATCTTCAGGTCTATTTTGTTGCCAATATTGTTGATTTTATCACAGTGGCTTTGTAGTATAATTTCAAGTCAGGGAATCTAATGCCCCCTGCCTTGTCAAGATTGCCTTTGTTATTCTAGGTCGTTTGTGGTTCCAAACAAATTTTAGGAATGATTTCTCAATGTCTGGGAGGTATGTTGGTGACAGTTTCATAGGGATTGCATTAAATCTGTGCAGCAATTTTGTAGTATTGCCATTGTCACAATGTTGGTTCTTCCTATCCAGGAGCATGGAATATCTTTACATTTACTGAAATCCTATATAATCTCTTTTCTTAAGGTGTTGTAATTTTCCAGGAAAAGATCTTTGACTTCCTTGGTTAAGAGAATCCCAAGGTATTTCCTTTTCCATGGTGCTATTGTAAAAGGTATTGTTTCTATTGTTTCCTTTTCAGTGTGCTTGGTATCTGTATAGAGGAATGCTATTGACTTTTGAGTATTGATTTGTATCCTGCTATGCTACTGAATTTCCCTATCAGTTCTAGTAGTTTCTTGGTGGAATTTTTAGGGTCTTCCAAGTACAGTATCATGTCATCTGCAAATAGTGATAACTTCTTCTTACCTATTCTTATTCCCTTTATTTCTCCCTCTTTTTTAATGGCTGTTGCTAATGATTCCAAGACTATATTGAATAGGAGGGGTGATAGAAGACATCCTTGTCTTTTAAGAGTAAAATATTTCAATTTTTCCCCATTTAGGATTATATGAGCTTTCGGGTTGTCATAGATGGCTTTTATCAAGTTAAGATAGAGTCCATCTATTCCAATTTTCTGTAGGACTTTGAACATGAATGAGTGTTGGACTTTGTCAAAGGCTTTCTCTGCATCAACTGAGATGCAGATTTTTTAGATTTCAGTCTATTAACATAGTGTATTATTACATTTATATATTTTTGAATATTGAACCATCCTTGCATCCCTGGGATGAATCCTATCTGGTCAGGATGTATGATCTTCTTGATGATTTGCTGTATTCTATTTGCCAGAATTTTGTTGAGTATTTTTGCATCTATTTGTTCATGAGGGAGATTGGCCTGTAGTTCTCCTTTTTGGTTGTATCTTTCCCTGATTTTGGAATCAATATTATACTTGCCTCCAGAAATGATTTTGGGAGGACTTTTTCCTTTTCAACTTCATTGAAGAGTTTGTGGAGTGTGGGGATTATATCTTCTATAAATTTCTTGCACAATTCAGCTGTGAATCCATCAGGACCTGGACTTTTCTTTGTTGGTAGGCTTTTTATTACGTTTCGTATTTTGTTGGCTGCTATCAGCTTATTGAGAGTTGTTATATATTCTTGATTCAGTTTTGGTAATTTGTACCTTTCAAGGAATCCATCCATTTCTTCTGTGCATTCTATTCTGTGAGCGTAAAGATTCTCAAAGTAACCATTGATAATCTTCTAAATTTCTGTTGTGTCTGTGGTGATTTCACCCTTTTCATTCCTTATTACTTGTACTTGAATTTTCTCTTGCCTCTTTTTCATGAGGTTGGCTAGAGGCTTATCAACTTCACTTAGTTTTTCAAAGAACCAACTTTTTGATTTGTGGATTCTTTGAACTGTTTTCTTCATCTCAATTGAATTAATTTCTGCTCTAATCTTTATGATTTCTTCCCGTCTTGTGCTCTGGGATTCGTTTGCTCTCCTTTTTCTAGTTGTTGGAGGTGCAACATTAGGGTGCTAATTTGTTCCCATTCTGTTTTCCTAATGTATGAATTCATAGCTCTAATTTTCCCTCTAAGAACTGCTTTCATCGCATCCCATAAATTCCGCTAAGTTGTACTTGAATTTTCATTGAATTTTAGATATTGTTGAATTTCTTGTTGAATTTCTTCTGCAACCCATTGATTGCTCAGTAGGATGTTGTTTAGTTTTCATGATTTTAGTGGGTTTTTTTGGTTTCTTTTCTCATTTATTTCCAGATTCATTGCACTATCATCAGATAATATGCATGGGATAATTTCCATTTTCTTGTATATACTTAGGCATGACCTCTGGACTAGTATGTGGTCTGTTTTGGAAACTGACCAGTGTGCAGCTGAAAAAAATGTGTATTCAGCTGAGGTTGGTTGAAACACTCTGTATATGTCCATTTGTTCCAAGCTCTTGTTCAGTTCTGCGACTTTCTTGCTAATTTTCATTCTGTTTCATCTATCTTTTTGAGATAAGGGTGTGTTAAGGTCGCCTGTTAAGATTGTGTTCTTAGACATTAAGTTTTTCATGTCCATCAAGATTTTTTTACATAGATAGGTGCTCCTGTGTTTGGTGCATAAATATTTATGAGTGCTACTTCTTGCTCTTTAATTTTTCTCCTGACAAATATATAGTGGTCTTTATGTCATTTGATAATTCTTGGTTTGAAGTTGAGACTGTCTGAGAACAGAATTGCTACTCCTGCATTTTTCTGAGTTGCTCAAGCATGTTGTTTTGTTTTCCATCCTTTGACTTTGAGTCTATGAATGTCCTTTTGAGTTAAGTGTGTTTCTTGTATACAGCATGTTGCAAGATTTTGTTTCCTAATCCACTATTCCAGTCTATTTCTCTTAATTGGAGAAGTGATTCCATTTACATTGATCATTATATTTGAAATGTGCTGACTTGTTTGTCATGATATTTACCTGGTCTTATTTACTCCTTTGTAACCTGCGTTTAATTGTCTGTCCTGTTTAGTGGGTTCCTTCCATTCTCATTCATAGAGTTCTGGTTATTGTGTTCTCTCTCTGGAGCATCTTTCAGCAGCCTGTGAAAGGATGACTTTGTCATCATCAAATTCTTTGTTTGTTCTTTGTTATTGAAGTATTTCACTTCTCCATCAAACTTGAAAGATAGTTTTTCAGGGTATAATCATCTGCCCTGGAATTTGTTGTCGTGTAGGACTTGAAGAAAGCTGCTCCATGCTCTCCTTGCCTTCATGGTTTGTGTAGAGAAGTCGGCTGTAATTCTGATGGGTTTTCCTTTGAATGTGAGCTCCTTCTTCTCTCCAACAGCTTTCAGTATATTATTTTCTTGTTGAATTTCTAGGATCTTAAATATTATATGTCTTGGTGTGTTTCTACTTGGGTTCAAGTTATTTGGTGTTCTGTATACTTCGGTGACCTGACTGTTGAATTGTTTCCTCATATTTGGGACGTTTTCTGTGATTATTTCTCCTCAAATTCTTTTTATGTCATTTGTATTGACTCCTTCATTCTTGTATTTTGTTTGTTTGTTTGTTTTTCCATTTATTTTTATTTTATTAAAATACAAATGTCAATCAGACAGTTTCAAAACACCTTAACCATACAGAGTCAATGAATTAATACATAGCAAACTGTTTTCATAACGTTGTGGTATTGTACAAGGTGCATACATGATATTAAATTTACAGGTTTTTATAGCTGAAATTATATCAAAATTTCAATAATTATTTACCTAGTGGATGACCATAGCACTAAAAGCCAACATAATATCCTGTCCAACCACCATTAGTGCAGATCTTGCCTATCATAGAATTATGTAGAAGCACAGCGTTATCTATCCCAACTGTACTGTCTATACACACACATCATGATTTTTTCTTTCTACAACCCTTCCTTTGTCTACACCTGTCAAAAG
>PVKA01023560.1:0-18394 GCA_004027165.1 Ctenomys sociabilis
TAGAACTTCAATCTCTTTCCTCTGTGGCTCCATAATCTCCTTGTTCAGAAAATTTGGAGCTCACCTGAGTTTCATGATGTTGCAGTACAGGTTCTCCTATGTCCTGAGTCTTCACTGACCTTGAAAGGCTAGGGCCAAAATGTTGGCTGGCCTTGTGGCTCTTCTATTTCTCCAACTCTAACTTGTGATCTTAGGTTGTTAACCATCCAGAAGAAAAGCTGATTAGTATCCTGCTGCATATGCCATTCACTTTGCCTTATCTGACTCAATTGATTTTACTTGTTGTACATTTCCTTTTGTATTTCTGCTTTTTGCTTGTTATACTAGGGAGACTATATGATATTTACAAATGTGTGTCTGCTTTATTTCACTTATGAGTATATGTTCAAGTGGCATCCACTTCAGTATAAGTACTTCAAACTTATCATTCTTTATAGCTGAGTAATACTCCATTATATAGAAATACCACATCTTTTTCAACCATTCCTCATGTGATGGACATCTTGGTTGTTTCCAAGATTTTGCTATCACACATTGTGCTGCTATAAACATAGGTACAATTACAACACCCTAAGAAAAGAGATTATAGAGGATTTCAGAAAATGGAAAGATATTCCATGCTCCTGGATAGGAAGAACCAACATTGTGAAGATGGCCATACTCCCAAAATTGCTGTACAGATTTAATGAAATCCCTATCAAACTGCCACCAACATACCTCCCAGATATAGAGAAATCAATCCTAAAATTTATTTGGACCCACAAATGACCTAGAATAGCAAAGGCAATCTTGGCCAATCAAGACAAGGCAGGAGGCATCACAATTCCTGATTTGAAATTATACTACAAAGCCACTGTGATAAAATCAACATGATATTGGCAACAAAATAGACCTGAGGATCAATGTAATAGATTAGAAGACGCAGAGGCATCTACGAAAACACTCAGCCATCTTATCTTCAACAAAGGGGCTACACAAGCTCACTGGAAGAAAGATAGCCTCTTTAACAAATGGTGCTGGAAAACATGGCTTTCTACATGCCGAAAACTAAAATTTGACCCAGCTCTATCACCATGCACTAAGTTAAAGTCAAAATGGATTAAAGATCTAAACATTAAAACAGAAACACTCAATCTCCTGGAAAAGAAAGTAGGAGGAACTCTTGAAGACATAGGGGTAGGTAAAGAATTCATGAACAAACATATATTCGCACAGGAAGCTCTTGAAAGAATCAGCAACTGGGATCAACTCTTCTTAAGGAGCTTTTGCATGTCAAAGGAAATTGTCAACAGAGTGAAAAGACAACCCACAAATTTTGAAAAAATCCTAACTAAAAAGCAATCAGACAGAGGACTACTGTCTAGAATATATAAAGAACTAAGATATAACAGGGCCCTCAAATTTAAAGACCCAATTCAGAAATGGGCATCTAAGATGAATACACACTTTTCAGAGGACGAAATTAAAGAAACAAATAAATATATGAAAAAATGCTCCACATCGCTAGCCATTCGTGAAATGCAAATAAAAACAACACTGAGATAGCATGTCACTCCAGAAAGAATGTCTATCATAAGGAAATCAACCAACAACAAATGTTGGAGAGGTTATGGGGAAAAGGGAACACTTCTTCACTGCTGGTGGGAATGTAGACTGGTACAGCCATTGTGGTGGTCAGTGTGGAGACTCCTCAAAAGAGTAGGACTAGAAATCCCATTCAAGCCGGCTATCCCCCTACTCGGAATTTTCCCAAAGGAACTGAAAACATTGTATCATAGTGATATATGTGTACCTATGTTTATAGCAGCACGTAAGGCTTTTGGAGCTCACAACTCAGCACAGATTGCTTTGGATGTCCCACATTGAACTGCAGGACTTAATGTTTACCCTGCTAGATTTTGGACTTGCTCTGGCCCCAGTGGTTTGTATCCTGCTGTGTGTACCTTTTGGAATGGTAATGTTTATCTTGTGCCTTTGAATGTTGCAAGTGTTTAAGTTTTCATTTATACAGGGGCTCACACTTGAGAATTTGCTTTGGATCTTGGAGGAGAGTTGGGTCCTGGACTTTTCAGCAATGCTGAAACTGTTAGGACTTTGGCAACTCTTAGAGATGGACTAAAGTGTCTTTTTCATAAATGGATGTGCATGAGTCTTTGGAGGGCCAGGAGCAAAATGTCATGGTTCTAATGTTATACAATGTTCAAGTTGTAAAATGTTTAAACATGTCTATGTACCTGAAAATTAGCTTTAAAAAAGTATATGTCTAGTTGTCAAATTGACAAGGGGCAGATTGTGTTAGTTGATACACTGTGTCAACTTGACCGAAGGGCCCCAGCCCTGGAGGTGGGCAGGGCCCAGGAATTGAGAAAGGCTTTCTGAGACCCTGCCTGGTTTCCTGCCACACTGCCCCACTTCAGAGAAGTTCCAGTCTTCAGAGGAGCTTGACCTCCCCAGCCACACCACTTTGGAGGAGCTCTGGTCTTCACAGTCAGCGTAGAGGAAGAGAGAGGCTTGATGGACGACAGAGCTGCTGCTCCTCCTCTGCTCTTCATTGTTTTGTGACGCATGACCTGCTGTTATTTGGCTTGGAGCCAGTGGAATATGGACTGAACCCTCCAGTAACTGTGAGCTAAATAAACCTTTCCTTCCTTCATTTTGAATGTCAGGTATTTGTCTCAGCAATGAGTAAAAAAAAACTAAGACAGGCCACATACTGTTTTATTGAAGAAGAAGGTCACAGAATTAAAACATTACTGATTGAGTTTATGTGATATTTTTGAGCTTCAAAATTGAGTCCCAGATAGGTTGTATCATCTGTGTAAGTCACACATTGGCTAAGGATCCTGGGAAAACAGAATGTTTGCAAGAATGCAAGTGCCGGACAAAAGCAATAGATGGGAATCAGACCAAACAGCAAAGCTAGAAATGCCGGCTAACTGTTCCTCAGCCCAGGTGTGTGCGATAGCTGGCACTAAGCTTCCAAGGGCAAGCACCATCGAATCAAAGGGAAGGTCTGTACACCAAGCTAAGGCAGAAGTAGCCCTGTGAGTCTTGGCTCTTGTTCTCTCTCTAATATCTTTTCTCCATCTGTGGGCTCCTCGCTTCATGAGGAATACTGAGACACAATCTTAAGTACTGAGACACCAGTATTCCTTCTATGCTTCTTACCCTATTTGTTGTTTTTCTTTACTGTCAGGATCCAATATTCTTCTAGTAACCAAAAATCACTAGCACCTCTTTGGCAAGCTTCAGGTATGAACTGCAACTATCCATTCATCATCTGTAATTAAATATCCCTTCCCAATGCACATATCTAAAACTTATACCCAACACTTATAATTTTACCACTCCCACTCCTCTTCTTCCTCAGGCATTCCTCCTGTTCTTCAGGCATCTCCAATATTATTAAAATTTACCCCCATTGATAAAGAACCAAGATTGGCCAGGCATATTAGGTCATCTCTTCCCTGCCTCCACATCAAAACATTGCTAACATGGTCAATGCAGGTCTCAAACCTCCCTCCTACCAACTCCTGTCCTCTTAAATCCTGCCTACTACTTTAATCATTTCCCATCTGGCATGTCTGTAGTAAATTTTTCACTGGTATATCTGTCCATGTAATCTATTCTCTATCCTACAACCTCAGTGATGTGTCTAAAATAAACATGCAAACTGATTTTTTTGTCCTAAAAAGTTTTTCCAAAGCTTCAAAACAAACTTCAGTCTAGTCAGTGTGCCCTGCAACACCACAAGCTTCAGCTCCCACTTTCTCCCCAGCTCACCCTCAAGCTTTCTTACCCATTTGAGTGGTTGCTTTATTTATTCATTTAGACCCATGCTTTCAAATCAGACTGCCTGAGCTTGATCTTGGCTCTGTCACTTACAGAGTTACTTGAACAAGTCAGCTAACCTCTCGGAGCCTTCAAATTCCCAGGAATACTCCTGGAACATTAAGGTATATGGAAAAGTGCCTGGTACACAGTAAGTGCTCAACTACAGTTATTTTCATTAACTTTTAAATGATCAACTTCCTGAAACCTTACATTTTTATTCTTGTTTCTGTTCATTTTCCTTAGATCTTCCTCTTTTTCCCAAGGAAAATGCTTTTCACTCTTCAAAAGTCACATGTAAAGGCCTCAAAACTTCAGAAACCAATTCATGAAGAGTCTACATCTTCATTAGATTAAAAAACTGAGATTAAAGACTTATAGAAAACTTATGTCAAACTGCTGAACTGGCGTAAAGGAATTCTTTGTCATTCTTTCATTGATTCACTTATTCAACAAATGTTTATTGACCACCTGTTATGGATATGACACTAAGATCTGGAAACACAAACTTTTAATACAAGAGTTCACACTCTGAATTCTAGAAAAGAAATATCCAATAGAGCTTTTGTGATTCTCCAAAGGTTCTGCAATTTGTTGATCAGTGTGGTGGCCACTAGCTGGGTATGTGTATGGAACACTTGCAGTACAATTCAATGAATATTTTATTTAACCCTAATTAATTTAATTCTAAATAGCCGCATGAAACTAGCAAATACCTTATTGGACAAGAGGCTAAAACAATACACAAAGAAAGAGTCATCAGATGTACTGCTCAGCTTTCCTTTGCTTGGGCAAATACCTCACAACTTAAAGGAAGTGAAATCCATTTCATCTCATAGTTTCTGAGGTCTCAGTCTATATTTGTTTGGTTTCAAGCAGAAACATCATGACAGAAGGGCATCGTGGAGGAAAGTCACTCAGCTCACGGTATCCAGGAAGTAGAGAGCAGAGAAGAGCACCTGAGACCTGGGAATTATGTCTAGGGACCTGATACAGTTTCCAAGGCCACCCCAGGACCCACACAGACGCATCCATAAGCATATACTGCTAATCTCCCAAGGGTCTCTCAAGCCAACTAAGTGGAAAAGATCACCCATCATATCCAACTTGACCTCTAAACACATCCCCTTAAATCATATTTAACCTCCAGTAGCAATAACAAAGTCATAATAACATGAACTATTCTGGTATAACTAAAAATGTACTAAGTTTCTTCAATAGCTCAACAGTTCTAGCATGCTCAAATGTCCCAGTTCAAAATGTTCTTTGAAATCTCTTCAAAGGAAACTTGTACCTGTGAATTCCTGTAAAATTCAAACAGCAAGTTACATTGTTCCAAGATATAGTGCCAAGATAAATGTTCCCATTCCAAGAGAGGTAAACCAGAATACAAAGAATCAGACAACAACAAGACCAAAGCCCAGCAAGTCAAACTCGTAATCTTGTAGCTCTGTATTTAGCACCTAGGGCACATAGGGCTACAGTTTGAGCTCCAAGGAACTTGAGTAGCCCCACCCCTATGAGCTTGCTGGTTATAACCCACATGGCCTCTCTCTTGGGCTAACTCTTGCTATCTGGAACTTTCCATGTTCAGCAGACATTCCATGTTCCTGGCATCTCTCACTTTCTGAGGTCCCCATGAAAGCTCCATCTCCACTCTCAAAGGTTCATGCATTGCCTTGTCACAGGGTTCTGGCAAGAACTCTGGCTCTATCACACATTTATGGTAGACCTCCCAGGGCTTCCTTTGAAATCTAGGTGAAAGCCTTCATGATCACTTGCATCATATGAATGATGTGAAGGTTTGCTATCAACTGAAGCAGAAGCCAGGCCCTTTCAGGACATTCCTGCAGTGGATTTTGATTTGTATGGGTTTATTGACTATGATGAAATGAAATCCTGGGTCAGATTGTCACAAGCTGAGCAGTAGAAAATATGGGCAGATATGGGGGACTGCCACACCCTATTCCCAGCCAAAAAATTAATTCTCTAAGTAACCCTTCTTGAGCAGATGACCAGAGTGCTATTCTAAAATGGAAGGTTGACAGTTTTCCACTCCTGAGCCTATCATGGGTAGAGTCTTGCTGATTTCCAAAATCTTTCTACTTTTTCCACTTCAAAGTACATCATTTCTTCTTAGTAGAGCTGGTTTCCTCAATGACCACAGTTCAGTGGCCTTTTTTTGCTTTGTAATCAGTATATGAAGAAGACATTCACACATTTTAACAGTTGCTTAAATTCTGATACCCAAAATAAGCATGTGAACATATGACTTTTTTAAATATACAAGTAAAGCTATTAATCATAATTTGATATACTGGGCCTGCCAAATAGCTCAAGGGATTAAAGCAGCAGGCACAGGGACTGGGGGTTCAATCCCTGGGCCTGCTGTGCCAGCCCCACCCCTGAGGTGTGCTGAGAGGGCAACTGAGACTGGCCGTGGTGGTACATACCTGTAATCCCAGCTCTTTGGAG
The DNA here is from genome assembly GCA_004027165.1 of Ctenomys sociabilis. Taxonomy (NCBI): domain Eukaryota; kingdom Metazoa; phylum Chordata; class Mammalia; order Rodentia; family Ctenomyidae; genus Ctenomys; species Ctenomys sociabilis. The sequence continues at coordinate 6,307 of PVKA01023560.1, forward strand.
GCTCTAAACAGGCAGATCACTACAAGTCTAATCTAGTAGTGAGACCCTGAACATTCTATAGACCCTTCCAAAAAATAAAATAAAATTTGCTATACTATTACCATGAAATTGCAATCACTTTGGAGCATTAAGTCAAATGGGTTAAAGTAAACCTGTAACATACCCATGGAACACCTTTTCATTTACGCTTGTATAATACCTTTCCATGTAGTCTCTTCACTTTAATTTCTTTTCTTAAAAAATTTCTTATTTTATTTTTTATTAATTTTAATGAGAAAGAAATAGTAATGAGACAGATTCAAAACAGGTTAGTAGGGAGTTTGATTCTCTGGCCTGCTCATGCCTGCCCCACCCCCGGGCTACATGGAGAAGGTGATTGAAACTGGACATGGTGGCACATGCCTATAATCCCAGCACTTGGGAGGCTATATACAGGAGGATCAAAATGGGTTGGTAGGACAGTTACAATAATTAATACGTTGCATATTGTTGTCTTCATAGTAGTTACTCAGAGGTATTCAGTTTAATTTCAGTTACCCAGTTCTGAAGTCATAACTCAAGCACTTATGGTCCAAAAAGAAGGGAAAAACAATATAACTAGGATTAATCAATAGTTTTATATATATATATATATATATATATATATATATATATATATATATATAAAGATGACACAGCAGAAAAGTCTATAATCCTAGAAATGCAGGCCCTTAAGAAGCTGCATTGTTGCATTGTGATTAAACCCCTTCTGTAGAAAGGTATCATTTATATCATTGTTATCACAGGCTAAATTACATTCTATGCCACCCTCAAGTAATAGTTGAGGCAGTAGAATGCAGAGACATCACAAGGAGTCCCACTTAATACAAATAACTATAGACACACTAGCACTCCAACAAACTGTTTCCTTTTTCTGATTGCCACTTAAATATAGTTTTAATCCATAGTTTAACAATGAAGGGTCATACACTAAAGTCAACACATATATCTAGCATTTCAGTCTAAGCTTGTCCATGTATACAACTGAAATCAAGTGTAAGGCATGGCCTAACAGACAGACACCAGGATTAGATACTTTTTTTCCATAATTTTATTGAAGAACAAATAGCAATGAGATAGTTTCAAATCAAATTAGTAGAACAGATTCAATAATTAATACATTGCATATTGTTTTCGTAGTGGTTATTTGTTGTACAAGGTGCAGACATGATATTCTATTTACAAACACTATTAGAGCAGATGTCTCTATTCATTCTATTAAGAGAATGTAGCTATATACCTATCTTTTTTTAAAGCTGAATTATAGTACAGTTTCAATAATTAATACTTTTTACATTGTTATCTTCCTAGTAGTTATCCATAGTACAAGAAGCAGACAGGATATCCTGTTCAAACACTATTAGTGCAAATCTTTCTTCTAATGGAATTACAATAAAGTACTCCATATTTATCTTAACTGTACTGCATATACAAATACAGAATGGTCTTCCTTTGCATCCCATTTTTATGTTTAGTCCTGCAGAGATGGGTATTCTATTGGCAAATCAATTATTATAGGTGCTTGAATTCAGTGAAACAATCCAACACAGTCCAGCAGTCCACAATAGTAGTGGATTATCTGAAGAAGTTGTTGACTAGAGCCATTTACACCTCAGCATATTATTATGGCTTTATTTTATATACCTCATTATTATGTTTTTCTGCTGAATGTTTAACACCGTGATAAAGCAAGACCTATACAACAAAAACTGTAACTTTTGTATCTGATGAGGTCAGTCAAGTCCCCTCAAAATTTATCCTGTAACCCTGTATCTCACTTTGTAGATTCTTTGTCCGTGTCAGCCATGTGGATGAGTCACAGCCATTGCTTGACCAGTTTGCTCTCTGTGAAAGCCTGAGAGAAAGTTTTCTCTCCATGTGACTCTCCTTAGGCACATTACACATCATCTATTGCATTCCTCTGTGGCTCCATAATCTCCCTGATCAGAAATTTTGGGGCGCAACTGAGTTCCATGATGTTACAGTACAGGTTCTCCTATGTCCTGGGTCTTCGCTGACCTTGAAAGGCTAGGGCAAAAATATTGGCTGTCCTTGCAGCCCTTCAATTTCTCCAATTTTTGATCTGCAAACTTAGGTTATTACACATCCAGAAAAGAAGCTGATTATTACCCTGCAACATATGCAGTTCAGATTACCCTATCTCTCTGAATTCCTTTTAGTTGTTGTTATACCTTTCTATTTGCATTTCTTCTTTTGATTTCTTATAGTAGGGAGACTATACGATATTTGCACATGTGTGTCTTGTTTACTTCATTTATGAGTATACGTTCAAATGGCATCCACTTTAATATAAATGCTTCAAGTTTATCTTTCTTTATAGCTGAGTAATACTCCATTGTATAAAAATACCACAACTTTTTCAACCATTCCTCATGTGATGGGCATCTGGGTTGTTTCCAAGATATGACTATCACACATTGTGGAGCTATAAACATAGGTACACATATAGCACTATGATATGATATTTTCAGTTCCTCTGGGAAAATTCCCAATAGGGGGATAGCTGGCTTGAATGGGATTTCCAGGCCTAGTTTTTTGAGGAGTCTCCACACTGATCTCCACAATGGTTGTACCAGTCTACATTCCCACCAGCAGTGGAGAAGTGTTCTCTTTTCCCTATAACCTCTCCAATATTTGTTGTTGGTAGATTTCTTTATGATAGCCATACTTTCTGGAGTGAGAGGGTATCTCAGTGTTGTTTTAGCTTGCATTTCATGGATGGCTAGTGATGCGGAGCATTTTATCATATATTTATTCACTTCTTTAATTTTGAGGGTTAGGTATGACCCTCAAAATTACAAATTTACAGGCATGAAAATTCATCTTGCACAGTTAAATCATCATACATACAGAGCAAAACCAGAGCTTTTGTATTTGTATTTATTCTTCCTTTAACTTTTAAAACACTAGTATAATTGAATATTGAAACAAAAACAACAGCAAGTAGTGAGTATATGATGATTCTACTCCCTTGCACACTCACAACTCCACACTTCACGGCCAGCAGTGAGCATTCTTCACTGGTCCCTTTAAGAGGTCTGACACTGAACACCACCTCTGGGATGATGTTTGTCATCCTCATAGGCTTCTCCATTATAATGTCATCATCTCTCCTGATTTTGGTCAAAGTTCACCAGTTCTCCTGATCCATTTCATCAGTCTCTTCTACTTCCTTTCTCTCGGGTAAGAGTTTTTCCAACATTGAGAGTCTATCAAGAGAGAGAAAGCCATTTTCAGGAAAGTTTACCTTAAATTCAATGATGAGATGACCCTTTTCATAGGATCTATGACAAACTGGCATGCTTCATTGAGCACACACTTGGTGTCTCCATCATGCTTGACAGTTTGACCTGGATGAGAGGTGATGACTATCATTCAGTTGTCAAGAGTGGATATTGGCTTTTGGAAGCCACACAGTGCTTCAGCTAGCTGTATATCCAGATACATGAAGAGATCTCCTCATAGAGTAAAAACAGCATGGTCCTTCCGATCTAACACAGTAATAATATGTCCTGGCTCTAGCCCTGGTTCTTCACCATAGAACGTTGTCTTCACCATAGTTTCCTTCACCATAGAACATTGTTTTCTGGCCATCGTTCATGCTTTTGTCAATATGAACTTCTAGAATCTTCTTTTCTCTATCTTCCTTCCATTGCAACTTTTAAATCTGTCTTCAGGGCTGACGTGTTCTCCCTGGCCCTGGCACTCGATGCATACAGCCTAAATTTGCTGAACCATTCCAGGTCCTGTCTGATGAATTCCTGTTTGCACTCCAGTACCCCGGCAGTTGGGACAGCAATCCACAGCTCCTTTCTTACCGCCTCAGCCTTCAAGTTTGTCACAAATCACATTCTTCTACAGAGCCAGTTTCCTTGTGGCACCATTGTATAAATCTTGTAAGGTAATTGAGAGCTGATGCACCACATTTTCACCTCTCCTTTCTCTCTGCATCCTTCCTCCTCCCCCAAAAGATATATAAAGACATCCATGGGAGAGCCAAAAATCACCAGCTCCACCCTCTTTAATTGCCTGTTCTCCTCCTTTGTCATATAATTCCCCTTTCTTGGCATCAAAGAGAACTTCATAAGCTTGATAAATCTGTTTAAACTTTTTGCCTTCCTTTGGATTCTTATCAACATGGTATGTCAAAGCCTGTTTCCTATAAACCTTTTTTAGTTCTTGGGTAGCATTGGGTTTGACCCCCAAAACATTGTAGTAAGTCTTTTCTTTCACCATTTTCTACAGGCAGTGAGCGGGCTGGGCCACGGTGGGGTAGGCAGGAAGGAGCATGTATCTGTAAGCAGGTCAAACAGCCACCACTCCTCCACCTCTCATCATGTTCTGGAAAGTTCCATCCTGTCCACCACAGTTGTTGTCTTTTGTTCAGCAGCCTTTAACCTGGACTTCACACACTTTTCTAGCCACACTGAAAGATTTTGAAATCTTTTTATCTGCCTCATGCTTCTGACTCTCACTGTAAATGTGTGTGAAAGCAGCCAAAAACATTCATGCCACAGCCTGAATGGTGAGCTGCCTTGACATTTTTCTGTACCACATCAATTAGTTCATCATCCCTTTTTGTGTGTATTTAGTACAGGGTCTACAGGGTCCCACTGCACAGATCAGATTCTTAGTAATCCTCCTGTTTTCAGCCTCCCAAGTGCTGGGATTACAGGTGCATGCCACCATTCTGAGTCTCATTCACTGTCTCAGTGTACCTCGGGGATGGGGCAGGTACGACACACCAGAGAATGAACCCTGGTCACATGAGCTCATTATCCTTAAACTCAGCCTCACACGAAGTTGTAGGGTGTGAACACAATGTAAATAAAAATTTTGCTACAGTATAATGTGGATGGCCTCTAAGTCAACTTCCAATAGTGTCCTCTTTCTAATCTGAAATTTCATGAACATCTACCTTACTGTCCCCATTACCATCTATCAGAATTCTGGTCTTCTAAGCTCCCACCAGAATTGCATATCAATCTCTGCTTGCAGAGTTGTAGTATTTCTTTAGCCTGTATCTCCAGATTTTTCCCAACTTCTCCAGCAAACAAGTACTAAAGGCTTTTGAACCTCATGCTTAGGAACACTCATAGAAACAACTCTACTTCTTTAGTACTAACTTATTACCTTGGTCAATTTTCTGATGCTTGGACAAAATATCTGACACCTACCACTCGAAGAGAGGTTGTTCTCATTCAGTTTATGGCCATCTGACTCCAAGGCAGGAGCATTATGGTGGAACTCATCTGTGAACATAAGGAAGCTCTTGCCAGCTGGTCTTCTTTGGCATTGAATGCCTCCTTTAAGAACTACAATAGGGAGATAGCTCAGAGGTATAAGTGCCTGTTTGGCAAGTGCAAGGCCATGGATTTGATCACCGGTACAAAAAAAAAAAAGCCAAAGAAGAAGTACATATAGTCCTATTTGATTGTTGTGTTATTTTCAATGTTACTGAAGGAATGCAATTGGGAGGGAATGGAGAGAAATAAATGAAGATGACTGAATTATGTTTTGCATAATAATGTGAAATATTTTATTTTAAGAGAAGTAACATTATTAATTCTAATGTAGTTGAGAATATTATTCCATCTTTTAGGTTTACACACACTATATTATCTCTGAGAATTTACATTTGTTCTCAGGGGTGTTTGTGCATTTGACAGAAAAAGAGGAAGAGGATGAAGAAGAGAGCAGTTAATCACTCAACAGGGAATGTAAAGGGAAAACCTGCATTTCATTTTAATGAAGCATCCATAGAAGAAAGACTCCTCAGTTCATTCTTCACTATCTTCTCAGACCCAGAGTCCTACCGAACTCAACCTTAGGCTGTGCTGCTAGAGCATTTAAGGTGAATTTCTAGACTACATCTCTCATACTTGCAGAAGTGGCTATTGAATGAAATATCTGAGTCTCTCTGGCTTCCTGCATCACTCTGAGAATTCTTTCCTCCTCCCATATGCACGCCTGTTGTGATGCCATTTACCACGTTGGAAAACCTGACATTAGAGGCTGAACTGATAGGCCACCAAAACTGGATTTTTAGCCTCCAAAACTGTGAGATAATTAAATTTCTTTTTTGTAAATAAATAAATAATTTATATATAGTACCTTGCCCAGTCTTAGTTATTTTATTGTAGTCACAGAAAATGGACTAATTCAGAAAACTGATATGGAGGACTGGGTTCATTGCTATGAAAGACTGAAAACTCAGAGGAAGATCTGAAGCCAGACAATGAGACAAGACTGGAAGAGTTTGGAGGACCAGACTAAAAAAGCCTAGAATGTTACTAATAAGGTATTACAAGTGATTCTGGTGAGGGCCCAGAAGACAAGACCAGAAGGGACCTAAAGTAGTTTAGAGAATATGAACATCTTAGCATGCCCTTGTTAGGATTGGATCAGTGATCATGTCTAGAACGATGATGGAAACAAGGGAGATTCTTGTGGAATTGGCAGGCAGGGTGGTACTTGTTGTAAAATAGAAAAGAATATGATTTAACTGCATCTATGCCTTATAACTCTGTGGAAGACCAAAAGCAAGGGCAATGAACGGGGTGGAGCGTCAAGTGGGGAACATATCTAAACAACAAAGGGTTAGGGTTGCTGCTTGGATGGTTGTATCAGGGTACAGTAGATCACAAGAACAGAGTATGCCCCACAGGCAGCATGTGTAATTCAAAAGGAAACAGAGTGGAAAGATCTGGAAAAGTCATAGTCTGCCTCTGTGAAGAGCAAAAAAAATGAGCATATCTGAGAAAGAAGAGTGTAGCTTGCACAAATAAAGAGGATCTAGGGGCTAAAAATCAAAGGACTTGAAGACATCTAAGATATACACATCCCCTGTCATGGCCCCATAGCTCTATAAGGGCAGACTTGTTTCATATCATTTCCATGGGCTCAGAACACTTTTTATGGACTCCCCACCCAGTGTACTTCAGGATTCTCCTCCTTCTTTCCATAGAGACTTTTAAAAAAAGGTAGTGATGGTTGTAATAGACCTCTGATGAAGGAAAAGCTTCATAACTCTGGAAAAAATGAGCTCATAATGAGTTCTAGTAGACTATCTAACTGGGCTATTGGGTGACAATGACCCTAGACTAAACAGCACAAACATTCAGTGGCTACTCATCAAGGATAATACTATGCACAAGCTGCAGCTACAGACTAGGAAATGCTTCCTCAAGGAAGCAACAAGGATCCACTTAGTGCACCTGGTAAACAGTTTATCTAAGGAGAAGTTCTGCAAACCTCAGCATTTCTTTACATAACTGGAGAAAGCAGTTGGGATTCACTGAGTGTGAGCATTAGTGATGTCCTAGCCAAAGCATAGGACATAGGACGGCAGGTACAATCTACCAACCATCCATTGTCTGAAGAATGAATTAAGATAATTTTCCTTAAGAAAACCACACACAGAGTAAGGAGTTGGTGAATATGGTGTCAGGCAGGCTTGAGTAGAAGAGACAGAAAGAAGCAAGAGTCAAGATCTAGGGGTGTCCGGTGGACCTGGCACCCCCAAGGGAAGTTATTTGCTATTTTTTTCCAACATAAATCAAATGCTAGAATAGAAATCAAAACCATGACATCTATCCCTGCAGGTTCCAGTCCTGTACACTGATAGAAATTCAAATAGTTATTTGGATGTAGTTCTGACTTGAATTTTGTTGGTGTGTTTGTTAATGTTAATTAATAAGACAGCTGAGAAGCCGGGCATGGTGGCGCACACCTGTAATCCCAGCACTCGGGAGGCTGAGGCAGGAGGATTGTTGTGAGTTCGAGACCAGCCTGAGCTACAAAGTGAGCTTAAAGCCAGCCTGAACTGCATAGCGAGACCCTGTCTCAAAAAGACAAAAAAAAAAAAAAAAAAAAAAAAAAAAAAAAAGACAGCTGAGGAGATGGCTCAGTGGAATAATCACCTCCCTGGCAAGCACAAGGGCCTGAGTTCAATCCCCGGTTCCACCAAAATAAATAAATAAATAAATAACAAGGGTAAACCAAATAGCTCAGCAGATTAAAGCACCTGCAAGCAAGCACAAGGGCCGGGGTTCGATCCCCTGACCTGCCACACTGGTCCCCAGTGCATACGGAGAGGATAATTGAGGCTGGGTGTGGTACAAATGCCTATAATCCCATCTTTTGGGAGGCTGTAAACAGGAGAATCACTATGAGATGATCTAGTAGTGACACCCTTAGCAACCTGTAGACCCTTCCCTAAAATACAGAAAAAAAAATTAAAAAATTAAGTGTAGGGGCCAGCCAGAAAGCTCATCAGACTAAAGCGCCTGCTTAAGCAGAGCATAGTGGCTGGGATTGGATCCCTGGCATGTGATGCTGGCCCCACCCTCGAGGCACACTGAAATGGCAATTGAGACTGGTTGTGGTGATGTGGGCCTATAATCCCAGTGCTTGGGAGGCTGAAAACAGACTAATCACTGCAAGTCTGATCTAGGTAGTGACACCCGTAGACCTTGTACTAAATACTAAATAAATAAATAGAAAAGTATGAAACAATTAAAATGTTAGTTGAAGCTTCTCTAGGTCATCAGTGGTAGGAACTTCTTTGCTGAACCAGATAAGTTTCCTCACTGTACTGTAGAAGCAAATTTGCTCAATTTGGGGGCTACTCACACCATTAGCACTCTCCCCATCCCTTTCCTAGATCCAGATAATCAGCAAAACTATGACCCAAGCAAGCGCTGCTTTGTAGTGCTTGCTACCCCATGGCCTCAGTTCTCCCGCTGTGGCTCCTTCTAGCTACCAGCACATCACCGGCTGCAGAATTACAGAGATGAGCAGCTTCACACTGTTGTGTAATTTTCACCACATGGATAAAATAAGCATAAATAACTGTAAGAGTAGAACTGATGATTCCATACCAAAGACTAATCCAATAATTAAATGAATAAAATGATGAATTTTCAGTGTTTATTTTGTTTTTTATTTTCTTTTATTTTTGTGGGTACATATTTATAGCACATAATGTGCACATTCCTTCTGAGGAGTTGGTATATATACATAATATATCCCATGTTTTTTTCTTAGATCTTCCTACCCCCATTTCCTTTGTATTTAAAATACAGTCTGGCTTCATATCATGACAGGGATACATTCTGATAATTGTTTTGTCAGGCAATGTTGTGTTAATATCATACAATGCACTTACCCAAATGAAAATGGTGACACCATGACAAAGAGATGTCATCTAGGGGACCCTTCTCATGTGTCCTGTGGATGTGAATCCAACAGTGACCAAAATGTCATTGCACTGCTTGTCTTGCTTTTCTCTCATTGCTGGGACAAAATATCCAACATTCAAAATGAAGGTAGGAAAGGCTTATTTAGCTCATAGTTTGTGGAGGTTTCAGTCCATAATCATCCGGCTCCAAGGCAGAGCGGCACATGGCAGACCGCAGCTGTTCATGGTGGCTGAAGACAACACTACAGCAAAAGCATAGAGGGAGAGCAGCAGAGGCAGCAGTGGAGAGCAGGCCTCCCTCCCTTCCTCCCATTGTCTTCAGGCTATCAGCCCCAGGGCGGGTGAAGCACTCCCAGCCTGGGATCATGAATTAATCACAAACTCTAGAAACCCGCCCCAATGACTGCATGAGGCTGTGGAGGTACTGCTAGACACAAACCATAACACTGCTCATGACTATAATTCATTTCATAGTAAGTTTACAAAATTTAGTTTTTAACAGCGATCATTTTTAACAGGTAGCTTCAAAATTCACTGAAAATTTAACATCCAATTCTGGAGGCCAGTAAAGTTACCTTTAGCACACTGCTGGTCCAGTCATAGCTTAACTACAGTATTAAAATATCACTCTTACCAGTGGAAGCCTGTAAGCGGCCTGTGTCCTTCAACATATGCACATAGATGAACTTCAGAAACATCAAAAAGTAGAGAAGTTCAGACAAAAAACAAAAAGGCCTACAAAAAGCTATAAAGAATATTAATAACCCTATAATCTATGATTAGCTATAAAACACTAAGCACATTAGAAAGGGTGTTGCACCAGGGTCGTCGTAAATGAAGCTTTTATTTTCCTGCTCTGTATTTCCATTCCTTAGGGATGAGATTGCCAGCTACCCAACCAAGCCCCTTGCTTTCCTTTACACTAAAAGAATACTGCTATCATTTAGAATGTCCTAGTGTTCAAATAAGACATTAGACTTTTCAGCCTCCTTTGCAGCTAGGAGTGTTATATGAGAAGGAAGCAAAAACTACTAGGCAAGCTTTCTCAGAAGGTTCTTTAAAGGAGTTCATTACCCAGGTGCCTGATGTCAGTTCCTGGGTCTTTTCTTTCTCTGTCTAGAATCTCAGGCCAAAGTCCTGAAACCCTGAGACTGATAACCAATGCTGGAGGTATTTAAGCAAAAAGATAGATGAAGCTACCCTGGTAGCCTTAGACTGCTTTCTCCCAATCCCTCATTCCATGAATGAAGACAAAACAAACATAATTAGTTTGAGCTACTCATGCTCACATTTTCTGCTATGTGCAGCTAAACTAAACAGCTTAATTAATAACCAACCAACACGCAGTGCTGGGGAAAGACTGTCAAAGTGAGAACACATTAAAACCTGGCCATTCCAGTTTAAAGTTCATCTGGCTAAGAAACCTTCATTAATTCTCATTCAGCCCCTTGCTAAACACTTAACAAGAATTGGGAAGGAAGAAACAGAGCTGATCTTCATTATGTTATAAAAATTTGTTAGCAATTTCAACTAAGTATAAGTCAGCCAAAGTGAGAAGGGGAAATAATTGGTGGCTCATACGTCTTTTGATGCCAGAAGCATAGGTAACAAAATGACTAGAAAAGGGAGAGAAATAATACGTCCCTTGGCCACTGTATCCACCAAGGCTCTTTTACTTCCAAATAAACAATTTAGTTGGATGACAGAAATCCAACTAAAGTAAGCATGGTAGTTCAACATCGCTCAGTCTGAAGGCTATTGTTAGGGTCCATTGCCTCTTTATCTTTTGCCTCTGCCTTTTCTTGTGTTGGCTGAACTGAACAGATCTCAGGGCTTTGTGTGGTGGTTCTTCGGGTCTTCCTGCCCCTGGCTGGGTCACATCCCATCTCTTCATGGATTGCTGTGACCGCAATCCAGGAAAGATGTAATACTTTGCTTGGCTCCACCATAAAGTCAGAAGTCCCTTGCAAAGCTCAGGGATAGAGAACAGCAGTGCTCATGCCAGGTGCCCCCAGCAGGGACAGTAAGGATATACAAGGCTATGCCTCGGCCACTATCTCAATTGGCCTAAGAAGGCACCACACTTTGGAAAAATGTACTGTACTAAAATTTATACGGCTCTGCTCCCAACCCTTGTCAGCCCTGGAGAACAGAGAAGGAATAGGTTTTTTCAAAGAAAAAGATTCAGGTACCAGTGAATGATGGCATGGCAAAAAAAAATAATAATAATAATAATGATGTCATCTATACCTCGTGTCTCCCCTCAAGTCAGAAATTCAGAGTTTGTACAGCAAAAAATTGAGCAAGTCTTTCTCCCATGGCAGTATTTTTTTATGAGATGACACTACCCCTATTTGCTCAAATAGTGCTACCTTTCTTTCTGCCTGAATCAGGGGGCTCCGGCATCAAGAAAACAGCTAAAGAAGAAGGGGAAAGATGTGCAAGGCAGTAATTGATCCAGAGGCAAAACCTTGAAGGAAAGTGAACAAAAGACAAAGCCTGGAGAGATAGATACTGCAGATTATAAATTTCCATGCCCCACAATGATTCATAGAGTCAGGGGCAGGAGACACATGATAAGATCCCACAGCCAGGCTGAGCCACACCACGCAAATGCCTAGCAGACGCGAGCATCAAACTGGGAGCATGTCAGGTTGGAAACAAGAGGATGGTGACATACTGACCAGGTAAACAGAAATGCAAAGGAAGCCAGAGACACATACCAATTATAGACAAAGGCTCAAGTGGCACAGAGAGGCCCTGGTGCTGACACATGGTCCAAACCATCATAAATTTTTATGATGCAAACACTATTATGACTAAGAA
>PVKA01023560.1:18494-35555 GCA_004027165.1 Ctenomys sociabilis
TTTTTTTTTTTTTTTCTTTGACCGGTCACTCAGCTGCATTCTAGTTGATACCTACACAATTATTTACCTAATATGCTATCTCACTGATCTATTGTTATGGCTCAGGGATGTCTATTCTAAAGAGGAACTGAAGAATAACAAAGGAATAGAGAAAAATAAAACAGAGATGCCCATGCCTTTGGAGCTAGGGGGCAGGAATGAGAAAAACCAAGGAGGCAGCTATGAGAGGCATAATGATGTGACATGGCTTTAGCAAAGTTACAGAAACTTGTGGTTATAATGACAGAAAAACATTGCCAAGGCCTGGAAGCCGAAGTCCACATACTGCTGGCAGGATTGGTTCTTTCTGAGAGCTCTGAGGGAGGCACGTGTTCCAAGCCTCTTCTCTCTCCTTGGTTTATAGATAGCTATGTTTCCAGTGTTCACACCACCTTCCTACTGTGTGTTTCTCATGTGTCCAAGTCTCACCTTTTATTGTGACATAATTCACTCTGGATTGAAGTCCACACTAATTGCCTCTTTTTTTTTTTTTTTTTTTTTTTTTTTGACAAAATCTTACTCTGTAATTCAGTCTGTCCTTGAATTCACCGTGTAGCCCAGGCTGGCCTCAAACTCAAGGCACTCCCTCTGCCTCAGCCATCCAAGTGCTGAATTACAGGCAGGGGCCAGCACGCCACACACTTTAGTACTTCTTTTAACTCAATCACGTTTACAAAGATCCACTTAGATATGATTAGTGTCACAGTCACTTTCTTTTGCTGGGACACAGTCTCCCCAAACCCAACACAAACAATTTATTTGTGTATTTTATTAATTTTTATTCATTGTAATCAGAAAAAAAGATTAAATAGTGAAACAGTTCCAAACAGGTTACTTAGTAGAATGTCTACAATAATTAAAACATTGCATATTATTGTCTTCGTAGTAGTTATTCAGAGGACAAGGAGTGCACATGATATCTTGCCTAAACAATATTAGTACAAACGTTTTTCAGTGAACTTAAGAGAAAGTAGCTGTGTATCTATCCTAACTTTATTTGTATACATATATATTTCCTTGTTTTCCTTTCTCCTTTTGAAATAAAAGACAGGTTTTTTATGAAAAATAAAAAACTCCACAGTTTAAAGGAGAGGTTTATGTTGTGTTATTTTAGTTATGGTACTTAGTTGGCTTACTCCAAGGAGAAACAGGGTGGCAGAGCAGAGGAAAGCCGACCACATTCTCAGTGACCAGGAGGCAGGGATGGAAAGAAGAAGCTGCAGAAAGAGAACCAGTCTTCCAGGCTCCTACAGTGCCTGGCGACTTAACCCGGCCCCATTTTTTTTTTTCACACACACATACTTTATTAGTTTTCATCTACAAGAGACAACAACATAAATCTTTTTAACAGAAATCTCAGGTCATGAGAGGCCAAATGGATCCAAGGAGGGAAGATGAAAATTAAATACTTAAATTAATCAAAATGCACTATACGATACTGCCTAAAACCTACTACCACGATGGTAGCGGGCTACGGAAGCTTAAGCTACAGCAAATTATCTAATGTGAATGTTAACAGTGACGAAGCAGGAAGTAAGCCATTTGGGTGAGAGGGGATACTGGCTGCGGGTAAAGCCACGTGGAAAGGAAAGGGTAGGAGAATCCAAGCTACACAGGCAAGCAGATGACGATGGGTTGGGCTTCTTCCCATTTGCCTACTGCCTATCCCCTGCCTCACCTTCACGACCCCATCAACAGCTGTACAAGCTGAGCCCCCCACTCCTGCCTGCACTACTGGGACTAAATTTGGGGCTGTCCAAGGCTTTCGGTAACTTAGGGCTGAACTTAGAGAACTGGCCACACATGGGCTGGCTCTGTGGCCAGTTGTTCTGAGCAAAGAACAACCCTAAAGTATCCACATGCCAAGGAGGCTGAGCTTCCAAAATCACATTCAAATGGCTTTAAAACAACAGGTTTTTTTTTTTTTTTTTTTTTTTTTTTTTTGGCACCAGGAATCAAACTCAGGACCTCACACTGCTGAGCTACATTCCTGGCTACATAATAATTTCAAAAAGTTTGAAATTCTGCAGCAACTGAGCTCTAGTTAAAGCTGCAAGGTTCGCAAAATTCATCAAGGCAGAAGGAGGCAATGCAGATAGGAAATCCCAGCAGTCTCAATCTGGCTTGTCCCAATTTAGGATAAAATCTAATGATGTACCTAATGTGGGATGTGGAGAGCTACGAGCAAAATGGGTCTTCCAAATTTGTCACAGAATATCAATGGAAAACAGGGTGGGTTCACTTTATTTTTAAAAAGCTCAAGATGTTACTCAGTTATAAAGGGACATGACTGAACAGGTAGGAAACAGACTCCCCATTGTGGGTTCTCCTGATGGCTTCTGCGAGGATCATGGAGATGTCAATCACCTGTATCTTGGAGCAGTGCTTCATCTTGTCCTCCTGAGGTATGGTATTGGTGACTACTACTGCTTCAAAGCATGCATTGTTGATGCGAGAAATGGCTGGGCCAGAAAAGATTCCATGAGTCAAGATTGCATAAACTCTGGTAGCGCCAGCGGAGAGAAGTTTGTCAGCTGCGTGGCAGATTGTGCCACAAGTGTCAGCCATGTCATCCACAAGGATTGCCATCCTATCCTTCACATCTCCCACCAGCACCACGCGGTCCACTTCATTAGCCTTCTTCCGCTCTTTGTGAATCAAAGCAAAGTCTACATTCAATCGATCTGCAATGGAGGTAACTCTCTTGGCTCCACCAGCATCAGGTGAGACAATCGTACAATTCCTCCATTCAGAGATATTCTCTCTAATCCACTTCAGGACAGCTGGCTCTGCATATAAGTTGTCCACTGGAATATCAAAAAAGCCCTGAATCTGAGAAGCATGTAGATCCATGGTGATAATGTGGTCTGCACCTGCTACACATAGCATATTTGCAACAAGTTTGGCTGAGATTGGAGCTCGGCTCTTATCCTTCTTATCCTGCCGGGCATAAGGAAAGCATGGGATGACTGCAGTGACTCGACTGGCTGAAGCAATCTTGCAGGCATTAATCATGATCAAAAGCTCCATGAGATTGTCATTGATTTCACCACAACCACTCTGAACAATGTAAACATCTTCTCCACGTACACTTTCACCAATTTCCACACACGTCTCCTGGTTGCTAAATTTCTTGGTCACCACCTTGCCCAGCTCCAGGCCCAGGCGGTCGGCAATCTTCTGGGATAAATTCTGGTGAGAGCTGCCGCTGAAAATCTTGGTATTCGGCATCTTGGGCAACGACCCTAGGCGCTGTTCTCTCAGCGATCCCTGCTGCCGTGGAGACGGGAACTCAAGTCGACCCAGCCACTCACACAAACCGCTCGGCTTTACGATTCTGCCATCTTTCGGCCCCATTTCCTAACAGCAGTTTGGCCATGGATCTAACGGTAGATTAACCCGTGCATACTTACAGCATCTCCGCGGTCCAATCACCTTCCAGAACGCAACGTTCTGAGAGTGTTCTAGATTTGAAACGTAACAGTCATGCCAGGAAGTACTAGAGAGCAATTCCAAAGCATTTCCTTGGGGACAAGGAGATGGCTCAGTGCAATCAGCCCTTGCTTGACAAGCGCATAGGGCCTGAGTTCGATCGCTAGTTCCGCCGATTTTTTTACTTCGCTTCTTTTTCTCCTTCTCTCCTTTTTTATAAGGAGATGTCGTGGCACGAAATAATCCAGCCTTTTTGAGAATGGAGACATTATACTTGGCGTTCCTTGCTGTCCAGGGGGTGAGGCGTCTCTCGTCTCTCTCGTCTCTTTCTCTCTCTCTCTCTCTCTCTCTCTCTCTCTCTCTCTCTCTCTCTCTCTCGCTCTCGCTCTCGCTCTCGCTCTCGCTCTCGCTCTCATGTATGTATTTGGTACAGGGACTCACTACACAGCTCCGACTCATCATGATCCTCCTATATTCAGCTTCCCAGTGCTGGGATTAGAGGCCTGCTCCACCATGCCTAGACTTGGTCGCCAGTTTAGCGCACCTGGGATTGGGGCCCGCATATCATGTGGTGCCAGGGATCAAACACAGGCCACTGCACTTGCCCAAGCAGGTGCTTAGTCCACTGAGTTATTTTGCCAGCCCTGCCTAGGTCTCTTTAATAAGGAACTGAAGACCAGTAAAGTTGAAGAAGCTCTTTCCATACAGTGTTTACGTTATCATAACCCCTCAGTTGACAGCACACATCTCTCTCCCGTAACTACTACAGCTATATTTTCCTGTCTTCTATTGATTTTTTTATTGGTATAATTTGCAGCTGCAATGGCTTACATTTGAATGTCTCCACAAAGCTTCAGGTGTTCACAGGTAGGGCTTTGTGCAGGTGGCTGGATTTAGGAGGCGTGATGCTAGGATTAAGGGCGTGTGGTACTCGAGTCGTCTCTGAATTGGTTTAGCACAGTTCTGGGTGTGCATATTGGGAAGGCATTGTGAGTGTGGTGTGGCCTGAAGGGACCATAAAGGAGGTTTGGTGCTGTGGTTGCTGCTGCCACCACTGCCTCCTGCCTATCCTGCCACAGACTGTTCCTCCTCTGTCCTGTTTCTGTGCTATGCCACTATGCTTTGGAGCCAGCCAGGTTTGTACTGAAACCACCACAAACTATGAGCCAAAATAAACCATTCCTCATTTAACATGTGTGTTGCTTATTATATTCCAGCACTAGCAAAAGTCCGCAGTGTACAATAAGTACACTTATCGTGGGAAATTTCTACCTGGAGATAACACATCTAAACTTGTTTTGCATTTTCTACCATCCCTGGGTGCTCCCTTTGACTCCTGGATTCCTTCCCATTTACAAACTCTATTTCCATTTTCCTTTGTCACCAATAGACAAAAATTTCTTTGCAAAAAAACAAAAGCGCCATCCGTATATACAAGAGTGGTATAAAACATCTGATAACCAACCCCTGAAGAGCCCCACTGAATCCGTATAGGAAACACCCAGTTCCAGGGTCTGAAACCCATCTTGTTCCTGCATAGAATATAAGAGTCTAGCTCTAGGTTTCATAGCTGTTTCTATTGTATGGGAAATTGAGTTATCCGTGAATCATAGCCTGCTATGATATGTAGGTTCACTGTAATTGAATTTCTGGCTTATGTCCTTATCATTCTTTAACTGAGCCTCTAACTTATAGTCTAGCACCTCATGGCTAAATTCTTGGTTTTCCTTTCACTGGTATGACAGACAATTTTTGGATTTTTGCCACAGTCTAGTGAAGAAATTGTATTCTTCTAAAAAAATGTATTTATTTATTCAGTACAGGGTCTTACTATGCAGCTGAGACTTGTGGTGATCCTCCTACTTTCAGCCTCACCAGTGCTGGGATTACAGGGGTGCACCACACACCCAGTTTTGGGGCCAGCATGCTGTGCCCAGGATCATGGATCCAGCATGGCAGGCAATGCCTGGGTCCAACTTGGGGGCTTGTGCTTGCCAGGCAGGCTTGTAGGCCACCAAGCTCTCTTCCCAGACAGAAACTATATTCTCCATCCTAGAATTCATTCTTCTTGCAACTGTGTCATTGGTGTTTTTGCCAAATCTTTATTCTGTTAAATGTCTGTGCCCTTGAAAATATACAAATTGTTGGTCCTGTCTTCATTTGAATTCCATGTCACTGCATATGGAAACTACATAAACTGTTTGTTGTTATTTCATTTGATATTAATTGGTATTGAGCTTTTGAATATTTGTTAATGTCGTTTCTTCCGCATCTGACTATGGACAATAAATACTCCAACATACATGCACCCAACATTCATTCAGACTCACACTTCCATTTGACTGCCTGGATATTCCTGGACAGCTTTACTTTGTTCCTAAGCAGGTCTTTGATATTTATTGGAATGGCAATCTATGCCATTACTCTGGAAGACCACCTGAGCAGCTGTTCTTGAAAGAAGAATGGTTACCTCCATTTTGGCTGAGCACCAGATCCCCAAAACATTAGATACTGTCTCAATAGCATAATGCAGATTACTTTCTCTGCATAGCCTCTCTACATATGGCAGAGGTAAATGCAGGCCACCCACTTAGCCCAGCTCGCAGTACTCACCTACTTCCCACAATCCTTAGTCATTCCTCCTCAAGCCACTCCTGTTTGTTTTGGAAAGCATCTTAATGGCTGAACTTAGGGCGCTTTGTCTCCCCAATAATTATAAATATGTTTTAGTGTCTTTACTTTCCCCGTGGGTTGCACTGGGTATGGTAAATAGGAATTAACTTGATGGGATTCCAAATAACATATATTTGGGATTACAAATATAATCTTCTTGGACCAAGACAAGAACCTGGAGGGGACTTCTACAATTAAGATTTCACTTCTACATAGCACTCTCAAAAATTTGAATGTATCTAGACAAATTTTTAAAGCCTAAGCTAATCAACCAAAAACATGAAATAAGAAAATGCTTTCAAATGTTTCCATGGTTTGTGTACAAGAATATCCATTATAATATGGTTCATAATAGTGAGAAATGAAAGGCCATCTATATGTTTTTCCATGCAAGGTGGCCATAATAATTGTAGAATATCCTTCCAATGGAACGTTAGGCATTTGAGAACAAATATAGAGTACAAACCAAGAAAGTAAAAGAAATTTATGCCAGACTGGTGAGATAGCTCAGCAGACTAAAGCAGCTGCTCAGGCAAATCTAGGCAAGCACAAAAAGGACCACAGTTTGATCCCTGGCACAACCCCCAGGTTCCCTGAACCAGCCAGAGTCTGGGCTTAGTGGCATAGGCCCTGTCATCCCAGCGATGGGTAGGCTATAAAACAGGAGAATCACTATGAGTCCAAGCTGCATAATAAGACTCTGTACCTACTAAATATACTAGAAAAAAAGAAATTATGCATGCAGAATATCGCTCATATTTTGAAAAACAAAATAAAAACCTGATGTATTTATTTGTATATGCATGGAAAGGAGCCTGGAGTCTAACCAGGTATGCTGGTGCATACCATGGAGAAACAAAGAAAAAGTTCAGTAGGAGACTTTTTCAGTGCTATTTAGATATTCCTTAACCAACACATCTTTTTTTAAATTTTCACAGACTTTTTTATGTATTTTAGTACAGGGATTACAGGGTCTCTGTACGCAGATTGGACTCATAGTGATCCTCCTGTTTTCAGCCTCCCAAGCAGTAGGATTACAGGTGTGCACCACCACCACCAGTGTCAGCCACCCTCTCAGTGTGCCCTGGGGAAGGGCCTCACGGGCATGCTAGGGGTCAAACCCTGGGCCCTGTGTCTGCCTAAGCAAGCGCCTTAATTCTCTGAGCTATCTAGTCGGCCCTTTTTACAGATTTTAAAATATGAAAACTTTCATCTGTTAATCTCTTTCCCCTTATGTACTATTTCAAAATCATTAACCAAATTCAGAAATATTAAAATCAGTGTTTAGCTCTCCCTCTCCCTTTGGGAAATCTCATACTCTTCATTTAGCAGACGGGATTCGGCTCACCAGGTGTGGAAGGGTAGCTGGACATGAGTTGGTACAGTCTGCCTGAGGATGAGGTGCCAGAAAGGTGCTCATTTAACCTTACAGTACCTCAACATAAAATTGTTAAAAACTAAGTAGAGAGACGCACTAGTTTTCCCGTGGTCATAAGACACCTTAAGTATGAATTCCTCCCATGAACCACTTCTTTCTTTAGCTCTGTAAGGTCTGTATGATCCCACTGTAGAGAGAGAGCCTGAGCGCTGTGGGGAGCCAGGGGCATTCTGGGGCAATCAGACTTTCCTTACTGCGCTCGTGCTCCATCACCTGGCACCGTAAACCTGTGCGAGTCCACAGCGCCCCCTAAATCTGCTTTCCTTGAGGGTGACAACATCATCATGGGCAGATCATCTCTCATGTCTTCGCAGCACTGCAGTTCCCATGTATTATCACAGTGAAATAATCCTATAGTCCTTCACCTACATGCCTGTCCTGTGCCTTCTTGTTTTCTCCATAGCTACCAGTTTTGACAAAAACCCTTGTCCTCCACCCAGAGAGGCAAAAAGTGCTTTATATAAAAAGAAGCAATGATTCCCACTAAGGAAGGATCTCAACCCACCCCAGAATTCCTCCTTTGGCATGAATATAAAGAAATATGTTAAATACTATTATATATTTAAAATAAAACTGTCCACTTCACTGTGGTTGCTTTATTTAATTCTCCTTCTGACAAAGCAATTTGTCTTTTGATGTCTGTCAAGAAGATGAATTAAAACTTTGATTAATGAAAAGAAAATGGTTCATATTTATGTGTCCTCTTTAATCTGTTATATAAAAAAGGAAGAACATTAATCTCTGACAAAAGAAGAATCCTCATGGTGGAGAGAATAAGAAATAAGTCTCAATATTAACATAAATGTAGTTTAAAGAGCGGCTGATCATTTCTGATTTCTAGAACACACTCCTAGATCTTCCCAACTTTTATTCTTATCTTTCAATTTGAAACGCTGTCAGGAAATACAAGAAGGAAAACATCCATTTATGGTCTTTAATTTCCAGAATAAATTGGGGCTTATTGTAAGATACCTATATTTTCCCACCGCAATTAATCAGCTCACAGGAAGGCCAAATCAGAAGATTAATGATTCTCAAAGGAAAGCTGCTCTTTGTGGCAGAAGTACCACCACCCCAGCAGTGACACAACACAACTCCAGGAATCAGCTTAGCAAACTACAACACCACACCACACCATTATCAAAAAGATTAATATCATGAGTTTTTGTTCCGGAAGCACATACCATTTCACTGTTGCATGAAGGTGTCAGGAGAAAATGCTGGTGAAATCTGTTCTATGGATGGCATAGGCAGTTATTACTGTAACAGTGATATTTAGGTGTACTTAAAGCTTCTGTTCTTCAAATTGTTTACTGAAGGAAGTAATTTTAAATTCAACACCCATAACATTGTGAAATTACTTTGAAAAGATATACATATATATATATATATATATATATATATATATATATATATATAGTAACCATGTGAGTGATGCTATTTAAAGCTAAAATTTAAACTAGTGAGCATATTTATAAACACTTTGGAACCAAAAGATTCTGCTAACATTGGAGGTTAAAACAAAACAGATAGATGACAAAATACTTCTCTTAATGAAATTTAGGTATATATATATATATATATATATATATATATATATATATATATATATGCATAGGTGCAAGACAGCACTGCAATTTGGTAAGAAAAGGCTGAAATCAAACAGAATATAAATGTTGAGAAACCAGTCAAAGGAAGGAGTAACCGTGTGTGGCAACAGATGCAGAGTGGTTAGATATAAGACAGAGCTGACGGAAGCATTTTACAACATAGAGAAGATAGCAAAGGTCTCAAGCTTGAAGAGGCAGACTGTAATAGGCTGTGAGGATGTCAAGTAGAAGTGGGAATCAGTGACTTTTCGGTGAAATCTTTCTGATTAATTCTTTAGTCATTGCCTGAGGCAATGAACAAAAGAACACTGTCAGTAATATTTGAAGCAACTGCACGAGACATGCTAGAGCACAGATAAGGCTATAGCATCAAGCATTCATGTCGTCAGGGTTCTATACACACACAGTGACTGGGATATCTTGGGCAGACAGTCACACTCCAGGCTCCACTGTGGAAATCCTAGCCATTGTAGAATGGCCGAAAAATAAAATGTCAATCAGATGTATCTTTTGTGCTTGACCCCAGAGCAGCCATTTCTCAATATGCTTCATAGTCTCAAATATTTTAGTTAACTCTGAATCTGAGTCATATAGAAAAAGAAAGAAAAGGAAAAGGAAGAAGAGGGAAAGGGAGGGGAGGACAGGCTAATGGAGATGTAAAAGGCATTTATGTCACTTGATTCTTGATCTCTCAGCTGGGTTTTTCGATTTTGTTTTCTGTGGTACCTTGTCTTGTGGGGGGTTGGATACTAAGGGATTGAACCTGGGGCTTTGGGGACTTGCCAAATTGCTAGATTTCCCAGATTCAGCTGACAAAACTGAAATTTGCAAACCTCTTACTTCAGCCTCCCAGACTTCTGGGATTTCAGACATGCACCACCATACCCAACTCAGCATCTTTATTCTCCTGTATCTTTCCCTTGAAAATGCTAAGGGCTTCAAATAACCACATAACAGAGACTCTGATGCACAATTATAAAACTCACAGTACAGTATTTTAAAATAACTATTTGAAGACATTGGAAAAGAATTAGTGTAAATAAGATTTTAGGGCCTTAAATACATGAGAAAGAAGATATAATTGGTCACTTCCTAGAAACATAAAGACAGAATTATGAAGAAACAGAAAATTTGCATAGATCATAGCATATAAGAAACTTGAATGAATAATCAAAAGCTTCCTAACAAAGAAAATCCCAGGAGCTAGTAGAAGGCATTTGTGATTGAACAATTAAAGAGAAACTACTCTTTCTGTCAGCTGGATGAGATGCCGAAATGGAAGAAGGCCAAGGGCAAGAAGGTGGCCCCGGCCCCTGCTGTCGTGAAGAAGCAAGAGGCCGAGAAGGTGGTAAATCCCCTGTTTGAGAAGAGGCCAGAGAATTTTGGCAATGGACAGGACATTCAGCCTAAGAGAGACCTCATCTGCTTTGTCAAATGGCCCCACTATATCCAGCTGCAGCAACAGAGGGCCATCCAGGACAAGTGACTGAAGGTGCCCCCTGCAGTCAACCAGTTCACCCAGGCCTTGGACCACCAAGCAGCTATCCAGCCGCTTAAGCTCATCCATAAGTACAGACCAGAGACCAAGAAAGAGAAGAAGCAAAAGCTGTTGACCAGGGCAAAGAAGAAAGCTGCTGGCAAAGGGGATCTCCCCACTAAGAGGCCACCAGTCCTTAGAGCAGGTGTCAACACTGTCAATACTCTGGTAGAGAACAAGAAGGCTTGGCCATGGTGATTGGGCATGACATGGACTTTTCAAGCTGGTTGTGTTCCTGCTTTCCCTGTGTCACAAGATGAGGTACCTTACGGCATCATCAAGGAGAAGGCCAGGCTGGTGAGTCTGGTCCACAGGAAGACCTGTACCACCATCACTTTCACAGGTCAACTTGGAAGACAAAGGCACACTGGTGAAGCTGGTGGATGCCATCAGAACCAACTACAATGACAGACACGATGAGATCCACCATCACTGGGGAGGCAACATTCTGGGTCCGAAATCTGTGGCTCGTATTGCCAAGCTGGAGAAAGCAAAGGCTAAAGAGCTTGCCATTAAACTGGGCTAAGTGTACTCTTGAGTTTTCTGTTCATAAAAGCAATAAATTGTCCTTAATCCAGTCCTCTCTCCAGAGAGAGAGAGAGAGAGAGAGAGAGAGAGAGAGAGAGAGAGAGAGAGAGAGAAACTGACACTAATCTGTTTCAAACGTTAAAAACACTGAAGGGGAGAGAACACTCTCAAACTCATTCTATGAAACCAGCATCATGCTGTCCTCAAAGTTAGACAAGAAAAGTGCAAGCCAACATCTACAATAAGCACAGATGCAAAAAATGCTCAACAAAATACTAACCATTGCATCAGGATCAACTAGAACTTCTGCCTGCTTGGAAAGCAATGTTGGCTCAACATATCCAAGTAAAAAAATGTGATACACCATGATTAAAAGGACAAAATCATAGAATCATTACAATAGATACAGAAAAGGCACTTGACAAAGTTCAACATCCCTTCATGATAAAAACATTCCATGAATTAAGTGGCATTATGCCACAACATGACACAGGTTACAGATGGCCAGGCCCACAGATAATGTCACATGCAATGCTTACAGGCTAAAAGCTTTTCCTTTGAGATTAGAAAAATGGTAGAAGTGGTCCACTGTGACCACTTCTACTCAGCACAGTTGTGAAGTTCCAGCTAAAGCAATGAAGGCAAGAGAAAGAAATAAAAGACATCCAAACTAGAAGGCTATAAAACTATCTTTTGTTTACAGTGACATGATCTTATATACAGAAATCCTAATACCCAAGACTATATATACAGAAAACTGATCTTACATACAAAAAAAATTAGAATTAATAAGTGAACTCACTAAAATTTGAGGAGGTAAGATCAACATACCAAAATATCAGTAGTTTTCTTTTTTGCCCTCTTTGCAATATTAGGCATTGAATCTAGAATTAGGAAAGTGCCCTGCACCGAGCCACCTTCCCAGAACTTTTCCAATGTTTGCTCTTGACACAAGCTGCCCAGGCTGGCCTTGAACTTGTGATTCTCCTGCTTCTTCACCCCAAGTAGCTGGATTACAGGCATGCATGCCATGCCCAGTGAGCGTGTGGCTGGGCGGTAGACTGCCGCCCAGCATGTGCAAGTCCCTGGGTTCATTTCAATCCCCCACACTACATTTTTTAAAAAGTAGCATTTTTATACTCTAGCAGTGAATTATACACACACACTAGAAACAGGAAAAGAGGGAAAAGGCAGGAGAAAGTTTGCTCTTTTTGTTGGATGAGCTGTAGTCTTAACTATTTCTTCACCTGATTCCAGAGATGGCCCCTGGGACTCCTCCCCTTCTGATATTTCAGCCCTACTAATAAATCCCCTGTGTAATTGGACCTACCTGTTATATTAATTCTGTTCTCCTAGGGAGCCCTAACTAACCACCCACTTTGTGATACAGATCCAAAGGAAATGAAAGCACTATGCTGATAAACATGTCTCTACTCCAGTGTTCCCTGCAGCATTATTCACATGGAGTTGACCTAAGTGTCCCTTGACTGAAGAATGCATAAAAAAGTACACACACACACACACACACACACACACACACATCTGCCCTTGTGTAGAGTGAGTGGAGGGGCCAGGAGCAGGAAAGAAGTGGGGAAATGAGGACCTGGCCCAAAAGCTTAAAGTTTCATTTCCACAGATGAGAATGCTCAAGAGACCTGTTGTGCAGAATGACAATCATAATAATATTGTATACTGTATAATTGTATATAACGTATTGTATGTTTGAAAACTGCTGACACAGAAAGTCTGAAATGTTTTAGTTGAAGATAATGATGTGAGGCTGGGGAGAGAGCTCAGCAGCAGAGGCATCTGCCTGCCAAGGGTAGGGTCCTTAGTTCTGTCCCCAGGACCAAAAACAGAACTTAGCCTGACTGTGAATTAGGCTCATAATGTATATACATATAAAAATTCAAACTATATATTGTAAATGTAAAAAACTCACATGTGAATTCTACCTCTGTAGAGAAAATGAAATTGCATTCAGCTGAATTTTTAATAAAGATCTTGCTTTTGATACTTTGAAAACACAGCAAACAAGATGTGTCACTAATAATATTTTCATCCTAAGAAATACCACAGATACAAAATCAAAATAAGCTGTCCTATACATTTCAAAGCCACATCATCTCTGATATGAATGATGTATCCACACAAAATTATCAGTTCCAGACACTAACATGACCAGAGATGCTAATACCCAATAGAAATATAGGCCTATTTTCTAAAACTTACATTTTTCAAAGGTAGATGAAACAAGTGAAATCCAAAATCTTTTCATTCCACCATACAACTTCTGTAAAAATGTTAATACGATCTTGCATTCTTCTTCATACAAAACTTTCAAAACTCAGTACATACTTTTTAAACTTAGCAAAATTCAGATGAGCCATTCTTCCAGGGCTCAATGCTACACGAGGACAGAGAATACATTAGACCTCAAAGGACGGGGCCGAGGTAGAACAGAAACTCAAGGAACAACGAGCACCCCTGGTGGCCAAATTTGAAATAGCAGAGCGGAGGGATGAACACTCAGAAACACAGTTGAGATATTAGTCTTACTGTAATGGGTTCCTACTCTTTTATTAACGATACACACATTTTAAGGTTGACTATATTAAAAATACTGCTTTGGGGATCAGCTTTAGAACATTTCACAAAAAAAATAAAGGGATGAAAGAACACACTTTGGGAAATAATTGCAAAACTGAGAGCTAGGTACATAAATTTTATTATTTGATACTCTGCTTTTGCTTTAAATGTTCATATGAAATGAGTTAAACTAATAAAAAGTAAAATTAATTTAAAATAGGAAATAGACAATAATTCTAGTTAAGTAGCTCTAGATAATCATATTTTAACTATGCCACTATGAATACTGAAAGTATCAGCATTTATTCTTTCACCCCACTTTATTATATATTACTTAAAAGGTAACACTGTCCTGAAACAAGCTGGAGCCACCATGGTGTGACAGAAACCTGGACATCAAATAGCCCCTGTGCACGGTAAACCCATATGGCCAGGTAGTGGCCTCTCTGTCCTTGTGTATTCCAGAGCTCTTGTGACCCATTGATCAGAGGACAGATGCATAATGTTTCCATAAAATGAGTGAACTGTCATCAAGGAAAAGAAAAAGGATAGACCCTCTTGCTTTGCTTGCTCTTAGTAGACTTAAAGCCACTCACTCTGGAGGGCTTTCAGTTGCCGACTGCACTGCTAGCCCCCCACTAGCACTGCTGTGGGTGACACCTCTGAAGTGTGTGTTGTGATAAACATTGCCTAGAGCTCGGTAGAAACGTGAAGGTTGCATTTCCTGAAACCCATGACTCTTCGTTTGTGCCTCCAGGTACCTATAGGTGACTAAAACGGCACCAAATGCCTGGCTTCTCTGTCTTCAATTGCATTTTCCAATTTGCTATCTTAACTCTTCAGTCAGATTCTACCCAGCTCTGGACACAAACATGTTGATCTTTATTTTAAATATTTTTTTCCAAGACTATACCACAGAGTTAGTTTGGACTATTGGCTGTTGGAACTGAGGTGTGGTTCTTTTCTTTCCCTTCCCTCTTTTCTGCTCCCAGTCTTGTACTTCTTCAGCAGCTGCAATAGCCCAGAATTCTGAACAAACCTGAAGCCTTTCACTCATGTCATAAGGCCCAAGCAAACCGTAAGGCCAACCTGTTTGTACAGGCCAGTGACACTGGCTACAAGAGTAACCCAGCAACTCCCAGGGCAAGTTCACTGCAGCCACCTGGTGATCACAGGAAGAAATCGCATTTGGACCTGTGCACCTGGCCAGTGGAAATCACCACGCTAAGCCCACCACAGCCAATCTATAAAATGCTGCTGCATTCTGATTTGTAAGCACTCGATTCTTTTCTTAACTAGTGCTAACTATCTGCAGCTGAAGTTTCACCACACTAATGCTTTACCTTGCAAGAGTGTGAGCATTTGCAAAGTCTTCTTTCTATTGTTCTTAGGCCAAAGACCCTGTGCTCTGGTATGACACCCACAAAATGCCAGTGACTGAACTATTGATCTAAAACCCTAAATCAATTGTTAGAATAGAAATTTAGAAAATGGAAATGTAATAGAAATTCAACAGAAAGCCTAAGAAATCTACCAATCTTTTACCTTCCAGGAAATAAAACAAACATTGAAATGAATCTTTTTTTTTATTTTATTGAACTACAAATGTCAATCAGGCAGTATCAAGACACCTTAACAAGACAGATTCGATAAATTAATACATTGCAAACTGTTTTCATAATGTTTTGGTATCGTACAAGGTGCATACATGTTATTATATTTACAGATATTATTTTAGCAGATGTCTCTTATCAGTAAATTAAGAGTGTAGCTTTTTACTTATCTTATTTTTTATACCTGAATTATATCAAAAATTCAATAATTATTTTCCTAGTGGATGACCACAGTACTAGAAGCCAACATAATATCCTGTCCAACCACCATTAGTGCAGATCTTGCCTCTCATAGGATTATGTAGAAGCACAGCGTTATCTATCCCAACTGTACTGTCTATACACACACATCATGATTTTTTCTTTCTACACCCCTTCCTTTGTCTACACCTGTCAAAGGTGGGCACTCCTTTGTCATTCAACTAACTTAGGTGCTTGAACTTAACAGCACAATCCAACACAGTCCAGCATTCCACAACAATAGTGAGTTATTCAAAGAAGTTGTCGACCATAGCCATTTACAGCTCAGCTTAATATTATGGCCCCACGATGTATACTTCATTTTTATTCTTTTCTGCTGGATGGTTAAGACCTAGATAGATCAAGACTTATACACCAACACATGAACTTTATATTTCTTATGTGGTCAGTGAAGTCCTCTCAGGGTTTATCTTGTAGTCCTGTACATTATTCTGTAGATCCTTAGTCTGTGTCATCCATGTGGATGAGTCACGGCCAATGCTTGACTAGTTTGCTCTCTGTGAGAGCTTGAGAGAAAGTTTTCTCTTCATGTGACTCTCCCCAGGCACACTAATCTCTTTCCTCTGTGGCTCCATAATTTCCTTGTTCAGAAAATTTGGAGCTCACCTGAGTTTCACGATGTTGCAGTACAGGTTCTCCTATATCCTGAATCTTCGCTGACCTTGAAAGGCTAGGGACAAAATGTTGGCTGGCCTTGTGGCTCTTCTATTTCTCCAACTTTGATCTGTGAACTTAGGTTGTTAACCATCCAGAAGAAAAGCTGATTAGTATCCTGCTGCATATGCCATTCACTTTGCCTTATCTGCATCCATTGATTTTAGTTGTTTTACGTTTCCTTTTGTATTTCTGCTTTTCACTTGTTATACTAGGGAGACTATATGATATTTACACATGTGTGTCTGGTTTATTTCACTTATGAGTATATGTTCAAGTGGCATCCACTTCAGTATAAATGCTTCAAACTTATCATTCTTTATAGCTGAGTAATACCCCATTATATAGAAATACCGCATCTTTTTCAACCATTCCTCATGTGATGGACACCTTGGTTGTTTCCAAGACTTTGCTATCACACATTGTGCTGCTATAAACATAGGTACACATATATCTCTATGATACAATGTATCCAGATCCTTTGGGATAATTCCCAGTAGGGGGATAGCCGGCTTGAATGGGATTTCTAGTCCTACTCTTTTGAGGAGTCTCCACACTGACCTCCACAATGGTTGTACCAGTCTACATTCCCACCAGCAGTGGAGAAGTGTTCCCTTTTCCCCACAACCTCTCCAACATTTGTTGTTGGTTGATTTCCTTATGATAGCCATTCTTTCTGGAGTAAGA
>PVKA01023561.1:0-15000 GCA_004027165.1 Ctenomys sociabilis
AAGGACCTGAGCCCGCAGGCTGAGGAGTCTGTGCTGGAGCCAGGAAGCAATGCCCCAGGTAAGCACCAGAGCTCCCCCCTGAAGTACCACAGCCATCCTCAGTGACAGTGAGGTCCTGAGCACCTCCAGTGATGACGAAAGCTGAAATCCCATCGGGAAAGCCCATGTGACGGCTTCTCCGGGAGGCTGAGCAGTGCACCATCTTCCCCTCTGGAGCCAGGAAGCGATGCTCAAGATGAGAACCAGGGCTCCTCCAAAATTCATCAGGAAAGCCAGCATGACAAGGTCCTCCAGCGGAACAGCCCAAGAAAACTAGAAGCTTCCGACAGCTCCAACAGCCTTCTCCAAATAGCATCCCCAACCGCGTTCCAGCAGCTCCTCCTGTTTTGCCTTTATCCTATAGGCAACAACCCTCAGGTGGGCCTCCCGCAACCCGCACTACATCAGTTTAATTCAGCTGGGTGCAATGTTGACCTCCAGT
Source organism: Ctenomys sociabilis (assembly GCA_004027165.1). NCBI lineage: Eukaryota > Metazoa > Chordata > Mammalia > Rodentia > Ctenomyidae > Ctenomys > Ctenomys sociabilis. The sequence continues at coordinate 482 of PVKA01023561.1, forward strand.
TAAAAATTCACTACAAATAGTAGAAGTAGTGACCCGGTTGATTTCAGAGATCTAAATGTTATTAGGAGCAAACCCACTTCTAGAAAGCATTTGCTCGGTGGTAAGCACATAGGCAGGCACACTGGCTTTGCAGACACACCAGTTGGAACCTGTGTGACTGTCCGTGCACGTGTAGACACACTGCTGATTGTGCAGCTGTTTAAAGTAATAGTACTGCACCCTGCTACTCAATTCAGGGCACAATTAAGTAGATTCTGGTCTGCTTATGTGCGGTCCTTTACAGTTCAGCTGTGGATGTGCTAAGAAATAATACGGAAGAGGAATATTACTTAAGGGCTGGGACTACACGCTCCCCCTCTCCTCCATAAAAGAATAAGTTCCCCAAGGAGGGAAAGATGCCAGAAATAATGTGGTGATCAGCCAAAAAGAAAAAAAAAATTGAAAATATTCTTTGAGAATGTACCATGTGGTTGGCATACTATGCAGAGAAGGCAGACATGTATTAATTTGTTGAATTTTTTTTAGTCTTTTATGTACTTGGTACAGAGTCTTGCTATGCAGCTCAGACTCATAGTGAGCCTCCTGTCTCAGCCTCCCCAGAGCTGGGATTATGCGGGTGTGCCACCACACCCCGTTTTGGTGGCCAACCTGGTCGCCCCCTCCCCCCGGGGTTCTGAGACCAGCATGGTGTGCGGCACCAGGGATTGACCCAGGTCCTAATGCTTGCCAGGCAAGCGCTTAAACCACTGAACTATCTCCCTAACCCTAATCTTGCTAGCACAGATCCTTCATCCTGCTGGCATAGCCTTCCTAGCTGTTTTTTTTTTTTTTAAGGAACTGGGGATTGAATTCATGCTCATGCACTTGCCAGGGAAGCGCTTATTCTACTGAGCCATCTCCCCGGCCCCCTCTAATACAGTATTTAACATTAAATTAAATTAAAATTAATTAAATATTATTTTCATCATTCTATTAATGCCCTTCTCTTGTGGTATATTCCTGCAAAACTTACCACTTTGCTACTTACATTTTTTTTTTTTTTTTTTTGCCATGGAAAGGTATTTTTTGATGAAAGATACATGAAGAACAGCTTTGTATCACTAGAATTTGTAACTGAATTATTTTCATTCATTCTAAACATTGTAATTAGCCTTTGAATGTTGGTGGAGAGGTTGTATAAAATTCTGGGCAGTGTTTATTGCTTGCTTGTGAACACAACCTTGGTTAAAAACCCAAGTTCTGCCTGAAAGGTTTACAGTTTGCTTTTGAAATATTGATGAGTCAGCAGCCAACCAGATTTTTTTAAAAAATACACTTTTATGTAAGGTTGCCCCACTGTGGCTAAAATTTCAGACACACAGGAATGTTCTTGAGCATGAATCTGATTTTAATGAAGGGTTTGGACCTAATAGCTTGGGCACACATCCTTTACATAAAGAATAATGTTTCATTGAAAATGAAACAGAACAATTTTATGATGGTTGATTTAATCCTAGAGGCCAAGCACCCCCAGCTCACCTCCATGTAGAAGAAGAGACACCGCTCTTTCAATGAGAACTGCTGAGGAAGCTGCATTGTCTTTGAGATTTCATGCTAAATGCTCATCCAGTCTCTTTAACAGGGACAAGGGCACACTAGCCCCAACTTCAGTCTCTGGCAGAATCCATAAAGTTTGGACATTTGCTGTCCTGGCTTGTTGTCACCATAGCAAAGTGATGCTTTCCAGATAATACTCTAAGTCTGTAGAAACAGAAAGTGATAAGATTTTTAAAATTTTCTTTGTATTTTAGAGGTCTACAGGGTGTTCAGGGTCTTACTACTAGATTGGACTTGTAGGGATCTGCCTGTTTACAGCCTCCCAAGAGCTGGGATTACAAGCACACGCCATCATGCCCAGTCTCAATTGCTGTCTCAACATTCCCCCAGAGGCGGGGCCAGCATGGCAGGCCCGGGGATCAAACTCCTGGCCCCTGTGTCTGCCTAAGCAGGCGCTTTAATCCGCTGAGCTATTTGGCCAGTTCTAGAAGGACATAAGATTTAAGAGTTTCTAATCATTAGAAAAAAAAAAAAAAAGAGTTTCTAATCAGTTTGCAAAAGAGAAAAGCCACAAAAGACATAGTATTGAAAATAACTGTTGTTTCAGAGTCTTATACCAAACCTTAAAATTATGTATTAAGGAAGAAAATTTGAGAATATTGTGATGCCAGTGTCCTTTGGAATATTGGGCAGCTGGAACTCAGCATATTTTTAAAGATATACTCCTCCTTCATTCAGTTTTCCTTGTAGTTACCATTTTGTTTTGGTCATAATTAAGGAGCATATGTTAGGACATTAAGATTATTTTATTTGGATCTAGCCTGGTCTCTTCATTTTCTGCTTTGGGATACTTCACAGTATCCATGTCATGCACATTTATTCTTCCTGTCCTTTTGGCTTTTTCTGTTCTTGCTTTGTGACAATTTTCAATGTTTGCTTTTTTTTTTTTTAATAACATTTAGTGCTTTTCAAGTATGGTGTTCCCAACTTGGGCTTTTCTCACTGGGGCTATGGGTTTGGGGAGGATGACGGCTGAGACACAATGCCTTACTCCTTAACTCCTGACAGGCTGTGTAGTGTGGGCACTGCTGACATAATGATGGTGTTTTGACCTCAGAGGCTGGTGGACGGGTGTGCCGAGACCTGGACTCTATGAAGCTGAAACACTTTGTTTCGGATGTTCCATTTATACACATGCTGTGAAATTGAGGTTTGTCATTCTTTGGGGCTGTCTTGGACACCTTTCTTCTGTGAGGAATTTCTCACTTTCTGAGTTCCGCCTTGCAGTCTAGAGGCGCACACACTTTCCTGCTTGCCTTGTGGTAAGAGTGTGGGTTAAACATTACAGCTCTAGGAGAGAGGCAAAGGCAGGAGGAGTCCACTCATGTGAAATGAGTGGAGACAAGCTTGAGATGATGCTGATAAAAACGTCAGTTTACTGGGAGATAAAGTAGATAAAACTCTTGGAGACATAGGTGTAGGAAAGACTTTTCTTTTTTAACTTTTCTAAATAGAATCTCAATCACTCAAGAAATAGCAGCAAAAGAGCTGTAAAAGCCTCAAATCAACAACTTCTCACTATTGCCAGTTCTGCTGGTAATCCATACTATTATGGACTGTTCACTATATTGGGTTATTTTGCTGAATTCAAATACCTACAATATTTGGACTGCTATCAAGTATGAAAAGGTCCTTTAAAGACTTCTCCAAATACGGCTTCTCTAACAGCAGTGGAACACCCATCTCTGACAAAACAAAACAAAAAAGGAGGATAAAAATAAAAGACCATTTTGTAGTGAAAAAAAAAAATATATGTATATACACACAAGATAGGATAGATATACAGCTACTTTCTGTTAGTTCAATGAAAAGAAAGGTTTATACTAATAGTGTTTAGACAAGATACCATGTCTGCATGTTGTACTCTGAATAGCTACTATGAAGACAACCATATCAATATATTAATCACTGTAGCTGCCCTACTAATCTCTTTTGAAACTGTTTCATTGCTATTTTTTTCTCATTAAAATGGATAAAAAGGGACCGAGGAGATGGCTTAGTGGAATAAGTGCTTCCCTGGTAAGGGCAAGGGCCTGAGTTCAATCCCTGGTTCTGCCCAAAAAAAAAGGATAAAAAATTAAAAAAAAGAAATAGCAGCAAGAATCAACAAATGAAACCAGACTTTAAGCTTCTATACATTGAAAGAATCAATCAGTAGAGTGAAGAGAAAACCTACAAAATGGGAAAAGAAATTGCCAGCTACTCCTCAGAGAGAAGACTACTGTCTGGAATGTACAAAGAACTAAAAGGAAACCATCTAAAATTAAAGACCCAGTCAAGAAATAGACAAGAGAAATAACAGACACTTCACACATGTATAAAAAAAAAAAAGTTCAACCTGTTCCCCCAGTAGAGAAATGCAAATCAAAGCAACGCTGAGATTCCATCTTCCTCTGCCAAGTAGGGCAGGCAGTAAGAAGGCAGCAATAGCAAGCGCGGCCGTGGACTTGTTGGTGGGAAAACGAACAAGTACAGTTACTATGGCGATCGGCGTGGAGATTTCTCAAAGAACAGCAATTGAAATTCTGTATGATCCAGCTATACCCTGCTAGGGATCTTCCCCGAAAAACGTAAGCCATCATACCACAGCCGTACATTCAGTGCATGTTTGGAATCACTAGACGCAGCAAGGTTTATAATTGCTGAGTCCTGGGAGCAGCCTGTACGCCCAGACAGCTGGATACAGAAAATGTGGTAGACCTCTGCATAACGGAGTACTACTCAAGTGTAGAGAATGACAAATTTGAAAGAAAGGAAATGCACACGGGAAATGTAGTGTTGGGTGAAATAAACCAGATGTGTAACTCGCCGGCCTAGATGCCCCATGGTGTCTCTCATGTGAGTGAGGCAAAGTACAAACGGAGAAAATGATAAAGGGTGGGTAGCAAAGGATAAAGGATGGATCTCATGTAATACTCCATCAGTCCAAGGGAACAAGTGAAAGGTGAGGAGGAGAGGGAGGGGAGGTAACAGAGATGCCCCGCCAAGAAGCCTGGGAGCGGCAACTAATTATATGCCATAATATGAGGAAACAAATAACAACACAAGAATGAAATAGGAGGTGGCGAGGGGCCGGTGAGTAGCTCAGCGGTCTAAAGTGCCTGCTTAGGACGGCCTTGGGCAAGCCGTGGTTCAATCGCAGCACCCCGGGATGCACCAGCCCCACCCCCAGGGTGGGCTGAGCCAGCCACAAAAAAAAAAAAAAAAAAAAAAAGAAGAGGAGGAGGGTAGATGGAGGGAACAGAAAGAATAATGTCTTAGTTTATTTAGAAGCTTTAGGATACTGACCTCGTCCTTCTTTAATCAGTGGGGGAATTACTCCAACAGATGCCCGTCACCTAGAAAAAGCCAGTGCTTGTTTTTCAGCAATAGGAAAATTTTGAAAATGACAAACAATTTATGTAAAAAGCCCATCAAAGCATAGTGAGGGGCTGGGGAGATGGCGCAGTTGAATAAGCGCTTGCTTCCCCGGTAAGTGAAAGGGCAACCTGAGTTCAATCCCCAGTTCCGCAAAAGAAAAAGAAGGTTGAACTAATGGTCATGTTGTCGTTACGCCTTTGTGTCCATGACTTGGCCTTCTATGGGGTGGACTTGCAGCCTGTACACATGGGAGTGCTGTAAATCTCAGAGCATCCTCTGGTGCAAGTTCAAGTCGAAATATGTATGTTATTGACTTATTTTTTTATTTATTTAACTTCTAGTTTTTTCTTTTAATGTATTTAGTACAGGGTTTACAGGGTATCACTACACAGATTGGATTCAGAATGATTCTCCTGTTTTCAGCTTCCCCAGCGCGGAGATTACAGGTGTGCACCACCACGCCCAGTCTCAGTCACTGTCTCAGTGTGCCCTGGGGACAGGACTGGTACAAGATGCCTGGGATTGAACTCTGGTCCCTGCACCTGCCTAAGCAGGCACTCTAATCTGCTCAGCTATCTGACCAGCCCTTAACTTCTAAATTTTTGTGATGTTTACAAAATAGAATATTATACTTTTAGACTATAACACATGAAAATGTACGCAGTCATTATTACCAAACTTTTATTGTGTTTCAGCTTTTACAAAATCTTAACTTAGTAATTAGGTGTATAATTTCCATTTAGGCATTTCAAAGTTGTGTACATACATAGCTATGACATGATACAAATACTTACAAAATTTAGTTTTCCCAGGCATTTTGTGTATGTTTTCTCTCTAGCCAGGAAAAGCCTTTAACCTTTTATTTCACAATATTTCTAGACATTCAGGAAGTTTTTAAAAGACGTGCAAGATAACATGGGGCCCTCTTTCCCTAACCTCCCACAGGTTAGTATCTCACGTAAGGGTGAGACACGGAAGCCCATGGCAAGTGCTTCCAGATTTCTCCAGCTAAAGGTGCTGAATGGAAATTTTTGGCTTCCAAAAATTGCATTTGGCTTTACTGTGCCCATTGTGGTCAGTGATGCCAAGTATTGAGAGGAGCTCAAAACCCTCCATGGCTGGCTTTGTGCAATTAGAGATCACTTAGAGTAATTTTTCACTCACAAGACTACTTGTTTTTGGCTGTGGGTTTGTTTCTACGTGGTCATTTGGGGTCCCAGACTCTATAGATTTTAGGTTCTTCCTTCTTTAAGTCTAGAACAAGGTCCATTCAAATGGCGGAGAGGGAAAAATAGAGGTCCAAGCCTTCATGGCACGGAGCCCAGACAGGACTTCTGCTTTGATTGGTATGTCACGTAGGGCTCATTAACGCGGATGCTCTAACCAGAAAACAAGTGACAGGTCATCTACACTGACAGAAAAAGGAAGAGGTGCTGTTTTCTGCTAGTCTGATGTATTTTTTCTTTTTTTGTGTGTGGCCAGCTCAGCCCACCACGGAGGCGGGGCTGGCATAGCACGTGGTGCCAGAGATTGAACCAAGGTCCCTGCACGTCTGTCTACGCTTGCCTCTGCAGGCGCTTTAGACCGCTGAGCTGCCTCACCGGCCCTGATGTTTTCTAGAGTACTTGTTACTATTTCTCTCAATCTATTTTTAGATTTCTCAGTTTATTTATCATAAATGTTATATACATGCTCCTGCTCTGTTAACGTTATTTTTGGTAAAGGAAAGGGAGTGTAATAAATTCATAAGCTGTAAAGGTAAGTTTTGCAAAATTTCACTTACAAATGTTTATTGATTTTTATTTTTAAAATGTTTTATTTCCCCGGAAATTTTTATTTCCAGTTTTTTAATGAAGTAAATATTTAAAAGCAAAATTAATGCTGTCCTTATACAATAAACTATTTGCATTAAAAAAAATCAAAAGCTTATAGTCAATAGTCCACATATTAAACTATGTAAGGTTTCAACAACACTTAAAGGTATGAAGTAACTTCGCTTCTTTTCATGCACACAGACCTTATTGAAAGTGCTTTATATCTACATTACAGGTCATATTAAAAAACTAGATTTCTATCAATTTTCAGGGAATATTTTTATTAATATAGGTTATATTAAATTTTATTTCTAGCCTAGATCTGGTAATATTGTTAAAAGAAGGAAATCTTGTAGTGCTCTTGGCTGTGTCGTATAACAGCACAATGGCCTAATTCCACTGACCTTGGTGATCATACAATCTATTAATCTGTCTTCTGCATTGAGTTCCGTAGACCTCAGTCTTGCACACGGGACTCTACAAGCCTTAGGACAGCAGCGGGCAGCAGAGAAGGCTTGATCTGGAGCTTGTGGAGGCTCTTTTTCAACTGAAATCCTCAAATCAAAATTTTATAATAGAGGAAATAAGCATTTCACTTGAAAATCGTTGTTCCAGGGATGTCCTTAAATAAACATGGAAGTCGGTTTTGCTCTTTGGTCATTTTTAGTTTTCAAATCATTATTTTAAAGCATTATTACTGTTTATTACTTGAATTGTTTTGAAGAAATGAGGACACAAATCTTGGGCAGCTAGAAATCAGTGACTGGATGGAAAACATGGCTTCCTTTAGAAGCCTTTCCTGTTGAAGCTTTTCATCAGCTGTGAAATACACTGAGAATAGGTAGGCAAGGTTTTCCATTGTAGTGCATGTGTGTAATTAAGGGGCAAACTCAGTGGCCTCTCTGTGATGTGACCTAATATCTCTGGTATGAGTTAACATCTTGACAATGTAAAGAACTGGATCCCTGAGGCACATCAGGCTTCCTGTTCCTTCCCAGACACCAACGTTGCTCTTTTTCCTCGCTTTCATCCCTTCCTGGCATGACAAATACAGAGGCGAACATGGAAATCATCTATGGAGATGCAAGGGACAAGCATTACAAGTGTTTTTCCAGAACAAAATGTCCCCATGTAATATTTCTATACTCTGAGTCTTTTTCAAATTTTGTTAACATTTATTAATATTCTCCAACTTATTTTCTATTTTCATGCCAGAATCTTGATCTCAAACATATTTCAAAGAAAACTTAGGAAATCTTTTTTCCAGACATCTGATACAAATTTGCTGTAAGTTAACTTTCAATTAGCAGCTAGCAATGGGTATCATGCTTTAAAACTTTCTTCTAGACTATCTCAAACTATGGAATAATTTGCATCCTGGGGCTGGCAAGATATATCAGCAGTCCAAGAACCTGCCTGGCAAGCTCAGCGTCCTGAGTTCAATCTCTGCCACTGCATGCCATGTTGGCCCTGTATCAACAAATAATTTTTTGAATGAAGATTTGCAACTTGCTATTTCAGTGATAGTCTCAAGTTATAGAATTAAGTGTACCTTACATTCAATTTGAACAATTTTTACTTTGTAGACTTTTACTTTATTGCTGTCCTTTCTTCCTCTACACTCCCAGGCAAGATTTCTGCTATCAGGGCCACTGCCATGCTCCAGTAGCTCTAGCCTGCTGTTTATTTGAGCCTGAGAACATAATAATTAAGACAAGAAATCCTCTACTTTAAAAATAGGACCTACCATAGAAGCAAATACTTCCATGTTAGAGTTCTTCCTTGGTGAAATGTCTCAGTTCATAGCTGCTCTTTATGAGGGTAATAAGTGGTTCATTAGATACAGCTTCTTTAGTTAGCAAAACCACCAGCTTGCCACATTCAGAAAAGTAAAAATGAAGTTGTAGCTTTCCTGAAACCTGTAAGCTATTTCTGGCCTCCAGTCAACAGGGGGTGTAAAGAAATTCTCAGTTCCCTACATTAGAATACAAGATCCATATATTCAGATTCTCAGGGGGCTTGTGGGTTAGCTCAGTTGTTTAAGTGCCTGCTCTGGAAAACCCAGTCAGGCACAGAGGATCCCAGTTCGATCCTCACCTCCACCTGCCTTACCAGACTGGCCCTTCACACAGCCCAAGGCATCCAAAAAAACAAACAAAAAACCAAAACCTCATATATTCAGATTCTTATTGTCTGCGTTAAGTATATGTGAGCAACAAAGGTAATATAAAAGGTGCTTAACTTTATTTATTTGTTTATATTTTTTTCTGTATTTAGTACAGGGCCTACAGGGCCACACTATGTAGATCAGATTCGTACTGATTTTGTTGTGTTCAGCCTCCCAAGTGCTGTGATTCTAGGCATGCACCACCATACCCAGTTTCAATCAGTGTCTCAGCCAGCCCCAGGGGTGGGGCTGGCATGCACAGTGGGGATTGAACCCCAGCCCTTGCGTGCGCCTAAGCAGGTGCTTTAGTCCACTGAGCTATCGGGCTGGCCCTCAGGTGCTTAACTTTAATGAGAGGATTCAGGCTGTTTCCAGGGGGAAGCTCTGTGGGAATTACAGGCTGATAGGAAACTTGGACGCCATAGCTGGCAAAGATAAAAGACACTCTCCAAAGGGGAAATATTCACGAATGGAATTAGTGGTCTGCACAGCAGGGTAGGGTGGGAAGCTGTGGTTGTGCTTTGTGGTGCAGGGGGTCAGGTGGATGGAATTACAGGTATGTGCTACCACACCTGGACTCCTTCGCTGGCTCAGCACACCCCTGCACTTGCCATCGCAGGGCAGGGCAGCGAGCAGGGGCTGGTCTCTGTCTTGTCTGAGCAATACTGGTCCATGCTGTTAGCCTGATATTGCTGTTAAGAGCTTGCTCTTTCCCCTTCAAAGTTGTCCTAACAGGGATGATAAATGACACCACTGCATTGCAGAAAGGGTTTTTGCCACCCAAATAGGGTCACTCTTCCACAGCCTCATTTCTTTCTCTTTCTCTTTGTTTTGTGTCCTCCCCCCATCACCCATTTATATATTTGGAACAGGGCGTCACTGCGGCTTGGACTTGTAGTGATCCTCCTGTTTTCAGCCTCCCCAGCGATGGGATTACAGGCATGTGCCACCACACCTAGACTCCTTCGCTGGCTCATTGCACCCCTGCACTTGCCAAAGTAGGCACTTGGTCCACTGAGCTATCTCGCAGGCCCTTGTTTTGTTTTGTTTTTGTACAAATGTTCTAAGAAATGTTCTAGTCTCTCAGGAGCACAACAGTTAGGCTGAGGTCAAACCACAGAAGATTTTATAGATCATGCTAAGGAAAACGAACTTTACAGTTTAAGCAGGGCCTGCAGTCAAGGGCTTGGAACAGAGAAGTCACCTGTCAAGTGCAATCAAGCGGGAGTGCAGCAGGGCCAGGCGCAAGAGCAGCTGGCAGCCAGGTGAGCACAGGGCACAGCTGGGGCTGTGAGCACTAGGGACCCCTGGAACCACGCCCTATGAGCACAGCTGCACGGCAGATCCAGACAGAATGTGGATGAAATAGCATGAGGTTTCTTACAGGCTACTCTAAGCGTGATAGCTTAACAGTAGCTGAGACATGTCTAATGTCTTAAAGGAAAATTTAATATATACCAACACCCTACAAGAGAAAGGCCATATAACTTTCTGAAGAGAAGGTGAAAACGAAAGTTTGCATTTGTTCATGATTTAAAATTCTTAGAAATTTTTTTAAATAGTTTTTTTTTAATTTTAGGGAAGGGTCTACAAGGTGTTCAGGGTCTCACTATTAGATTAGACTCATAGTGATCCTCCTATTTACAGCCCCTCAAGAGCTGGGATTACAGTTGAGTGCCACCACACCCAGCCACAATTGTCTTCTCAGCACACCCCAGGGGTGGGGCCGGCACAGCAGGCCTAGGGATTGAACCCCCAGCCTCTGAGCCTGCTTGCAGGTGCTTTAATTAGGGTGTTTTTTAAATATGTGAAAAAATTAATTAATTGTCAACCAATTTTAAGCCCCATGGAAAGACATGAAAGGCTTTCTCATTAAAGTATCATTCTTTGATGCTTTTCTGTAAGTTCAAGATTATATAGCAATAAAAAAAAATATGGCTTAGTGGGGTGTCTTGGTGCATGTGTGTAATCCAGCACTCAGGAGGCTGAGGTAGGAGAATCACTATGAGTTCGAGACCAGCTTGGGGTACAAAATGACCTAAAGGCCAGCCTGAACTTCATAGTGAGACCCTTTCTCAAGAAGACAAACAAAATAACAGAAGGTTTAAATACCGTATATGGATAAATGAACAATTTTTAAATATGATTGGCTACCTATCATTGTAAAGCAACATGTGGGAAACCTCTTCCTAAAGAAAACTGATATGTTATGGAAGAATGAACTAGAATATTTTTAATGAATGACATAAAAAATTGCAAGATGAAAATAATAAGAATCAATAAGAAAGAAATCTACTTAGAAATAATTGCAGCCAAACTAATATGAATGAAAATACGAAACTTTCTTAGAAATGTTTTAAAAGACAAGGCGTGGTCGTGCACACCTGCAGCCAGTACTGGGGAGGCTGAAAACAGTAATCCCAGCATTTGGGAAGCTGAGGCAGGAGGATTGTTGTGAGTTCAAGACCAGCCTGAGTTACAAAGTGAGCTTAAGGCCAGCCTGAACTGCATAGTGAGAACTTGTCTCAAAAAGACAAAAAAAAAAAGAGGATCACTATGAGTTTGAGCAGGGTAGTGAGACCCTGTACCAAGTACATAAAAAAAAAAAAAAAAGGAAATGTTCCAAAAACTATGAGTAGATGGAGTCACACATCATAGATTTAGATAAAAGACACTACATAGAATCAGGTAAGAGGACTAGCCATGTTAACTGTTCATTAACAATTTAAATCAAAGCTGATTTCATTGTTCTTTTTGGTACTTTAGAACGTATAGAAGACACAAACATGTATAAATACAGCCAGAAATACTGGAAAACAAAAAGAAGCATTAGGGTTATATCTTCTCATACTCAAAGATAAGGAAATGATTACAAAAAAAAACCCTTGCAATTATGACTAATTGGGAAACTACAGATAAATTAAGAGTTGAACAGAACTGCAATTCACAAATAAAGTTGTTTTTCATTGATTTTTTCTTTTTAAATTTAGAATAGGGTGTACAGGGTCTCACTACAGATTAAATCAGGCTTGTAATGATCCTCCTATTTTCAGTCTCCCAAGCACTGGGATTACAGGTGCTCCCCAAGTACTGGGATTACAGGTGCACGCCACCACGCCCAGTCTCAATTGCCTTTCAATGTGCCCTGGGGGCGGGACACATGGGGATTAAACTCCAGCCTGTGCTTTGCCTAAGCAGGTGCTTTAGTCTGTTGAGCTATTTGGCCAGATCTTCATTAAAATATCTTTAGCTCACAAATACATCAACATAAACTGTACTTGGACTAAAGATAAATATTTATAATTAAACCTAGGTCACTATTTTATTTGCGAGCATACTGGTTGATAACACATCTAGGCACACTGCGCTCTTAGATGCAGAAATTGTTCCAGCATGTATGAAATGTTTTTATAAAACTCCAGGCTGCTTTTCAGAAATCCTTTGTAGGTTAATATGTGATGAATAGCAAGTTAGTCTGTTTTCACACATTGTAAAAACACTAGTTGTTTTAAAATTTATTTTCAGTTACTTTTAATTTTTTTCTTTAAGTATTTAGTACAGTGTTCACAGGTCTTACTACATGGCTTGGACTCATCGCAATCCTCCTGTTTTCAGCCTCCCAAGAACTGGATTGCAGGTGTGCGCCACCACACCCAGTCTCAGGTGCTGTCTCTGAGCGCCCCAGGAGCAGAATGGGCAGGGCACAGGGGACCAAAGCCCAGTCCCTGCATCTGCCCAAGTAGGTGCTTTAGTCCGTGAGCTATCTGGCCAGCACAGTTACTTTTAATTTTTTGCTAATGTGTCAGGAGAAAAATATTGGATAATCAGTTTGGTTAGAATTTTTTTAGTAAAGGCTGTTCTTATTTCTGCCTTCTGTACTGACCTCTTATTCTCTTGTGCTGTTATGGTAAGGATTTGAAGCTTATGGAGAGTAGAAGAAAAGAGGTTTACATGATTTGTCTTGTACTCCTATACTGATACCAATTACCATTCAGGGTGGAAACCAGTCTCTTTTAGAACATGGTGTTCTGAATGGAAAACTCAAAAATGAAAGAACATACTATGCTTGGTTTCGCCAAGAACAACCCTCCTAAGCTAGGAAGTGCAAGCATAGCAGTGCAGGGCCTGTGTCCTGTTGGACTGGGTCCTGTAGTCTGCCTCCTGGGCTCATGAGCTGCTTCATTTTTCCTCTGGCTTCTGCCAATAGAGACCACACAAGCTCCTGAATGCAGCTTTTTTGTAGGACCTTGAGGAAAGCCCCAATTGCGGGGTGGAAGGTCTTTAGTCTGAGGCATGAATGATTTCTTTGCTGTTCTTTCTCTCAACTCCAGTTATCATGTGGAATACCATTCCAGCCAGGGTGGAGTCGGTGGTTCTATGCTTATGTCTCTAAGACATGCACAATTGTTTTTGCTTTCTTTGATGGACTTTATGAGGGCGGGAAGATTAAGGAATAGGTGCAGAGGCCGGCCTGCGTGGCTTTGAGGTTTCCTGAGCTGGCTCTCAAAGGGCAACCACGCACTTGGGTTAGTAATGGGTCATTCTAGGGGCTGCTTAGTTGGGGAAATGAATTAATTATCTGAGGTTTACAGCGTCCCATCTGCTGTTGAATTCCATCTTATAGCGAAAGAGCGAACGTGGTTCTGTGGGTTGTTGACCACTCTGTTCCTGGTTCTCCCAGAGGGGTCCCAGAACCACATTTTAGTAATGAAAATTGGGGAGCTAATTATTTTATATTCTCCAGGGGAATCAATCCTGCGTTTTCTCCCCAAGTGTTTCAATGGATGTATTATTCTTAGTTTTCCAGTACCTGGTGGTTTACAGGGCTTTTAGCCATGCTTGTGACAATAAAAGACAGCTTTGTATGTAGGTGCTGTGATAGGAAGCTACAGAAGGCATTTTAGCAAAAAAGCCTTGCGTCCTGTCACTTCCTGAGCCAGTTACTTGACCTTTCTGAATTAATTTCCTGATATCAAAGAAAGATTTATTATCTGTCATGTCTGTCTCAAAGAAAGACAGAATGTTAAGGTGTTAGGAAACAAATATTATCTGAGTGTAAGATATTATTATCAACTACCAAATGTCATGCATGAGTGACAAAAGTTACAAGAGGATTGAAAGATCTTGTCATTTCTGTAATCCTAATAACAGTCCATTAACGTTAAAATATTTGCATATTGCAGTGCTTTATAATTTATGAATTGCATTTTTTTTAGTAATGCCAATCCATTTTTATTTGTATTTTATTTTTATATTAATTTTATTGAGAAAGAAGTAGCAACGAGACAGTTCAAAACAGGTTAATAGGACAGTTATAATAATACATTACATATTGTCTTTGTAGTACTTATTCAGAGGACGAGATGCAGACATGGTACCTTATCTAAACACTATTAGTACAAACATTTCTTTTCATTTAACTAAGAGAAAGTAGTTATATACCTAGAATTGCATTTTAAAAATCTTGGATTATTTTGTCTATCTTTTAGCTTTATGACAAAATTTTCCTTTTAACTTTCTGGCCTTAAAAACATCTATAAGGTTTTATTTTTCTTAAGATAGCAAACTCATCAATTTTAATT
>PVKA01023561.1:17500-35473 GCA_004027165.1 Ctenomys sociabilis
CCATCCTCCTGAGTATAAGGAGTGGTTGGAAAATGATCACAGGGACCTAGTCTATATAAAACACTATAAATATACCGTGACTTTTTCTGGGAATCCTAAGATAATGATGCTCTTTCTGTTTCTTACCCCCAAAAGTCACAATTGTGTTTAATTGAATAAAGCAAGCAGCGTACCCAGAAGACCCTAAAAGAAATGTTATACTGGATCACATGAGCATGAAGCAATGGAATACTGCTTGCTTTGGACATCAAGGGGCTACCTCCATAAGTAGAGTGACTAGTAATCTTGAATGCCACCAGCTTATCCCTCTTGAATTAACCCAGTTATGAATGGCCCTACATTCTATAACCAAGTACCTCAGTCTGGACTGTAAATTATACAATTATGGATTGGTAAGGTATCAAAGGCTCTAACAATTGTTGAGCTTTGGTACTAATTGCCAGTTGAAATAAAGTAAGAAGTATCTTTGTATGCAAGAACAGAAAGAAAACACCTTTATCCTAAAGCATATAGATCTCTGAGCATGTTCCTGGCTGTGTGACCAGTTATCGCCTAGCAGTCCTTTCACATGTGCTCAGAACGACCACCTCAGTAATAAAAGGCAGGAACACTTAATTGAAAGTGTTACTACAGCCCTGGTAAGTAATTCAAATGAATGGAAGTAACTTGTAAACTTCTTGCCAAAAGGAAACACAATACTGGTGCTCAAGCATTCCAAGATTTTTTTTTTTTAGTGTCTTAAAAGTCTTTTCTGATGTGATATTGGATAGTATCTGGATAGTTAGAGAAATGCCTATGACTATTTTCACTTGTTCTCTAGAAAAGTCAGATAAAATCCCAAATGAAATTTGGAAATCTTACTTCGTTCTGCCAAGGAAATTTTATTTTATTTTTTTTACAAATTTAAATATGAACTATGGTTTAGCTCCTAAAAGAACTAGAGAAAGAATTTGGAGACATTTTGTCTTGTTCATTGCCATTTTCCCACGGCTTAGAATAGTGACAAGGCAGCCATGGTGGGATGACAACTTGGTGACATGGATAAGTGCTGAGAGGACAAGATGTAATACCTCAAGGCAGAGACATGTGGGTTTCTAGTTTTTTCATCTGTGAAGTGGAACTAAAATTACAGACCACCTTCACAACTTGTTAGGATCCCATGAGCAAGTCTGTGTGAAAAGTTAGTAAAAATTATATATAGATGCAAGGTTTAATTAAAATAATGTAAGAGTTACAAAATCTTTCAACACCTACTTGAGTAGTGGGTATCCTTGAATTAAAATAATCAATAATACACTGCATCAAGTATATTTTTATGCCTGGCTATTATTTATTTCTTCATTTTAAAAGCACATTTAGACCAATTAATTAAATTTTTCATCAAAGATATTATATATGGGAAAATTCTACCAATCTATGAAGTTGAAATCCTTGAGTTGAAATTCTGTATCTATTGATCAATGTGGCAACTGCTCCACTATTTTTACGTATCAGAGAAAGAAAAAAATGATTTAACATCAATTCAAGTATTTAAGATCTTACAAATACAACTTATAAACTGTTTCAGAAAATGTACTTCAAGGCACAGGGATCCCAAACATCAGTGCACGAGCCACCTTTCTGCTTATGCTTCTGAACTAAACCAGTAAAGATTTCTAGAAGCTAAATATGTCACTGAAGACTCACTTTGTGAAGCTCGAAGTTTGAAAGCAAAATTGCAGACAAAAATAGCGCAATACATTTTTAGAACTATAAAATAAAATATATTATACTAAATAAAAACTTTATGGTAGGCCAGTTGGCTCGGGCACGTTTCAGCTGCCAGCCTCTCCCATGGTGCCTGCCTCTGGTCAGCTTTTCTGCGTGCCTGGATCACCCCGTTAAAGCAGCGCTCGAGAACCTATTGGTAGCGAGCTCTCCTGGTTCAGCAAAAAGGCAAAGAATTTCTTCAGACCACCCAGGTTCCAGTCAAAGCCACATAGGCCGCCGCACAGTTTTCCTTGAACTGGGCAAACAACCCATAGCACTAAGCGACGCAGGGGCGCACCAAGCAGCGGGGACAGAGAGAATTTTGGGGGACGAAGAACAGAGGAGTCTCTAGGATAGTGAAGCACCTACCAAACTGCTGGGATAATAGTGTCTGCTTGGGCCGGGGAGGTGGCCCAGTGGAATAAAGAACTTCCCTGACAAGCGCAAGGGCCTGAGTTCAATCTCCGGTTCTGGAAAAAAAAAAGAAGTAGTGTCTGCTCTACATACTATTGGCAGTCCATCCTCACTTTATAAAAAAGAAGGAAATATAAAAGAATGCATGAAGTAAGAGAAATCTGATGATTGTTAAGGTCTGAAGAAAAACAAAATAAACCCCAATTGTGGAAAGGTACTCCAGGACAGAAATATACATATATTTTTTATTTTATTTATTTATTTATTTTACACACACACACACACACACACACACACACACACACACATATATATATATATATATATATTATTTTTTTTTAATCAAGAGCTTGTGTTCATTATTAAACTAGAAAACCAGGAACTGAGTTTTTAATAATTACATTTATATTGATTTTTGTGAATTTGGTCCCACGATCAAGCATAGCTAAAAATAAATGTAGGCAGTCTTAAGTAGGAACAAGTTATTGGGTGCGCCAGTACAAAAGTGGTCAACATTAAAGTCTCAGAGACCTTACTATTCCATATTCAAGAATCGCTGTGCTCAGCCGCTGGGCAGTCATTTCTAGAAGGGGGCCAGCCGCCAAGCTCACACCCCTGCGTATCAGGGCTGGAACCTCGGTTGGGGTTTAATTTTCCAGGAAGATCCTTGACACCACTTTTCTGCAGCTAGGAATGCCACAAGTCCAAGACCAGGAATGCTAGCTACTTATAGAGGAGCCAGGAGTCCACACAGAGAGGCTGTGCAACAAGAAGAGGTAATCTGTCCGCTAGCAACAGGAAGCGAGGCAGGGCGGGTGGCCGCAGGGGACAGGCAGGGGTGGGGTGGGGAGGTTAGCGGTGTGGACAGCAGCGCCCACGGGCTGGGCCATGTAATGCGGGCCATGTGGTCACAGTACAGACGGGTGAAACACATGGCTCTGGGCTCTGGCTATTTTATTAGGCAAGAAAATGTACTGCCTGAATAAAGAACAGTGCTTTGTATTATTGCAACTTAAAATGCACTTCTTAAGTAATAACTGGAGGAATTCCGTGGATCTTTACTGACTACTTTTGATATCAAATTCAACCGTGTTTTACAGATGAGAATATGTAATCTTATTGTTGTAAGGTTGGAGAAGATATTTCAAAAAATTGGCCATTTTATCCAAAAGAGGCAAAGGGTCAAGAGATCCAGGAAGAATCTGTTCTTTCCTTTAATCCCCCGACAGCAAGGCTTCAGGGAGCTCTTAGGCCTTGATCAGAACCGTCTGAGGGCCGAAAGTGGGTCAAATCTCAGCTCTCTGGGCCGATTTGCTGTCTGTGCACCCAGCAGAGTTGGTGAGTGAGCAAGCCTGCGAGGGAGCTCATTTTGGTTTCTCTAAAAGGAATTACACACGGGTATTCATGGAGGGACAGTTAGGCCTTTAATACCACAACGGATCTGCTCCACTCAGATGCAATAATGGAGGCATTGTTCGTAATCTCAGAAGGGCAGTTGTATCAGGCAGGAAGAGGGGCTTTTTCCTCTTCTGTGAAGCATATCATTTACATACTCCTAGATATTTTAGTTCTTTCGACTGTGAGTCAGGGGTTTTCTGGTATTTTATTTAGAAATGCCAGATGTTAGACGCCAAGCAACTACGAAAGATTGTGGGTGACTTTTGCAGTGGAAAAAAGAGAATTCTTTTTTCAAGAAAAGGAATAAGCACTTGCTTAATAAAATGAGATAATCAAAAGCAGAAAGACTTTAAAGCCTTTGTAAAATAGATCATGCAAGAAAACTGTTTATTTGGTGAGCACATAAAATACCAAGTAGAAGTAGGCCAGTGACAATCTTTCCGTACTACATTAGGCCTTCTTGCTGGGTACAAATGATCACTCAATGAATTCTGGTTAAAAATGTGGTAGATTTGCTTCACTTGAGGTTTTTTTTCTCAGTAGAATAAATTTGCAGGCGGGTAGTTATTATTTTAAATAACTACTAGTTTTGAACCCTGTGCATCTACAATTTCTTTTAATAAGTATACATGTCATTGTATTCGTTGGACTTTTTCTGATATACATAACATCTAGTCATTCTCAGTATATATATTTCACATAATATAACATTGTGGACCGGGGTGGAGGGCTTTCAACTCCTATGTCCCAAGGGGGGTTCATACTTAAACTAGACCGCGTTACTCAGTGTGAATCAGGTAGCAGGACTCTGAGTGACAGGCTCAGTTCGGTACTTAGGCCCTAAAGAAGGCAGCATAGCACAGCTACTGCAACCTGGACTCAGAGGCAAGAACTTACTTGCGAATACAAATTCAGCTACTTGAGTGGATCGCTGCTTAACCTCTTTATCTCATTTCCCTAATGTGGAAAGGGGACAATAATGTGTTTTGCTCAATAAAAATTATTTCTATACATGTTTTCTGTGTTATTAAGCTCTACAAAAAAGTAAAAACGAGAAGACTTATTTGCTTCAATTTAACCTCCACAAATAAAAGATCTTGAAGCCCATAAACACTGGTAATAATGCTAGAAGCATTATTATTTTATATTGTTACAAACCAGTACCAGCAGATAATGTTAATGTTACCTCTCTATCGTGTTTCAGATCAGAAATACATGCAAAGTATTGAGTACTCTTTAAAAGTTAGAAAAGAGTAATATAGGAATGCTATTTGGCAATAATTCTGAATTTAACTCAGTTGTAAAAATGTAATATTTGGGCTGGTGAGATAGCTCAGTGGACTAAGCACCTGCTTTGGCAAGCACAGGGACCAGGGTTTGATCCCTGGTCCTGCGTGCCATGCCAGTCCCAATCCTGGTGTGTGCTGAGCAGATGAACAAGCCCCAGTGTAGTGGCACTCGCCTGGGATCCCAGTACTGGGGAGGCTAAAAACAAGAGGATCACCTCAAGTATGAGCTGCATAGTGAGACCCTGTACCAAATACATAATTGAAAAAAATGTGATTTTTTTAGTACAACAAATCTATTGTACTAACTCGGATGAATGAATGTTGCCACAGAATGGGTTTATGACTGTAAAGACAAATACTGTTTGCTTCACTTATATGTGGAATCTAAAAATCCGCCATGAAACAGAGATGATCGTTTCCAAGGCTGAAAACTTAGAATAAATAGAGAGATGCCATTCAAGGGTTACCAAACTTTCTGTTATAAAATGATCTTTTTTTTTTTGTATTTTAGTGCAGAGTCTACAGGGCATCACTATACAAATGGGACTCTTAGTGATCCTCTTGTTTTCAGCCTCCCAAGCACTAGGATTACAGGCGCATGCCACCATGCCTAGTCTTATAAATTGATTAAGTTATGGAAAGTGTACAGTGTGGTGATTGTAATTAATGATACAATGTAGGAGACACTTCCAGGTCCTCATCTCAGTCCAAGAAACCAGTATTTGTCCCCCACAATACAGCATTGTATAATTGACACTTTCTAAGAGAGATATTAAATATATATATTAGTCATATTTATCTGTTCAACTAAGTTAATGGTAAAGCAGAGCTTTAGCATAATTTGGGAGCTAAGAGACTATGAGAGGAACCTTGGGTACCAAAAATGAACATAATCCAGTTCTTCTTGCTCTTCCATTTTAGACATCAAACTAACTCAGTGAGGGAATGCAAATTATCCCAAGGAGGAGTAGTCTCTGGAATACTTGTGTGCTGCTCTTCTATAAGGAGGATCTGCTCTCTTTTTCAGAGCTATGGAAAGTAACCCGGGGTTGAGTGATCAAAGTGGAGGGTTTTCCTCTTCTATCCTGAAAATCCAGATGACATCAGAAGCTGCAGCTGAGAAAGCCTATCTTGTCCCAGGCCCAATGTCATCTCTGTGCTTTCCAGGCAAATAATAACATTAGAAGAAGAAGAATAAATAGCTTTTCAAGATATTCAGGAATCTGTGCCTTTTTCCCTGGTACCTGATACATGTTCCAGAGATCCTTCTAAGAGATGTAAGAGCTCTCTCTTCTGTGTTAAAGGAGCAAACTGAAGAGTATACAAAACCCATGGATATTCTTTGGAAGCATTTCTCTTTATATTGTATGAGTTTTATTATATTAAACAATGAGTACCTAACAGGAAAAATATAAAAAAACAAAGTATTGAATGTTTTATATTTACTGTTTATAAAAATGATCAAAATTTTAACATATACATTTTTTTGGCTTACAAAGTTTAAAACATAAAAACAAATAAATTATTTCTTGAACTACAAAGAAAATACCAATAGAACTCTGCAAAAATAATCTTAACTTCAACTGTTGCAGCTAAGGCAGTTTTCACATATAGAAACTACATGTTCCGTGCACAAGTGTTACATTGATAGCATGTATATTTTGTTTCCTGCTCTTTTTTTTTTTTTTTTTTTGGTGGAACAGCTGAAATCTCTTCGGTTTTCCTGTCGCTCTGGCAGGTCTTTATGACACTGCCCCTGCCAGTTTACATGTGGGCTCTCCCATGTGCTCCACAAATTTTTTTGTGTAGTTACTGGGACAGAAACATTTTGTTCTTTCTCTGTTATAAGTGATTACTGTCAGCTCCACTCTCAGTCTCTAAGAAAATTTCTTCATGATATTTTGCACTTTTTATTCTCTTTGTAAAGTATTGTATTATTTATGCAACACGTGTTTAAGATGAAGTAAAGCATAACCATTGGCCAGTCCTTTGTGTTTTGAGTGACAGTAGTTGCTCACAGCTTTGGCTTTTATTTTGTTGTAATAAGTTGTCTCAAGCTTCAGTTTTATTGAGGTCTCTGTCAATTTTTCCATCACGGTACACTGTTTATAGCAGAAGTACCAGTTTGTTTGTTTATTTTCCATGTACGAAACCACTGTTATGTCTTTCTTAAATCCATAATTGTACTATACAATTCTCTGTTTTGAAATTGCAGCATTTCACTAGGAATTTCTGCCTTGTTCTTCTGTACAGTTTTTTTTTTTTTTTCATCTTTTATTTATTTGGTACAGGGTCTTGCTATGCAGCTTGGACTTATAGTGATCTACCTGCCTCAACCTTCCCAGTGCTAGGATTAGAGGCATGTGACACATGCCTGGTTTTGGGGCCAGTACTGGGGATTGAACCTGGGTCCTTATGCTTGCCTGGTAGGTGCTTAGACCTCTGAATTATCTTCCTAGCCCTTATGTACAGTTCTTACAATGGTCAACTCAACTTGTTTTGTTAGCAAATGTACCATTAATTGGAAGCTGGTAAGCGAATTGTTCAGTATCATATGCTGATTAATTTGGGAGATGGGAGCTACAAGTCTACTCACAGCATCAATTGACCTGTTACTGTATGAATATAATCTCAGTGGCAGAGGTCCAGTATAAATTTCTAAATTGAAAATGTAAGGGTGGGAGAGATGGCTCAGTAGAATAAGTGCTTCCCTGGCAAGTGCAAGGGCCTGAGTTCAATCCCCAGTTCTGCTAAGATAAATAAATAAATAAATGTAATATTTCTTGCATCAACCAGGGTATATATTTTATATTGTATTTTGAACTCTTTTTTGGCATATACTGCCTCAAGCTACAGTGACCACAAAATGCTGCAACATATTCATCAATAGTCATGTATTCAGCAGGGCTGGCCAAATACCTTAACGTACTAAAGCACCTGCAAGCAGACACAGGGGACAAGGGTTTCATCCCTGGGCCTGCTGTACTGGTCCTGCCTCTAGGGCACGCTGAGATGGCAATTGAGACTGGGCATGGTGGTACTCACCTGTAATCGCAGCTCTTGGGAGGCTGTAAAGAGGAGAATCAAGACAAGTCTGATCTAGTAGTGAGACCCCCAACACTCTGTAGATCCTTCCCTAAAAAATACAAAAAAAATAAAGTCATGTATTCAAATGGTGTGTAGCTTGCTCGACATTTTAGAAATAACACTCTCAATGAGTAGATAACAACAAGAGTATCAGTTCCTTTTTTCATTGAGAGTGGTCTTGTCATCAAACCTCAGGCAATTTTGAAGGAAGCCAAATCTCCCCAGTGTCATTGTTACCCTGCAAGCCTCAAGCCCACATCCATTGTTTTCCCATAAGTCTTTTACATTCCTGTGATTACCATGGGAAAGCCCTGCTAGACACAGTAGACTTATAAAGGATCCCAGTTTCGCTAGTGAGGTGTTATAATAGATGCTGTTGGTGCACACAGAATGCCTAATTTGTATATCACTATGTATTTCACATCTTGTAGCGCTTCATCTCATAAACAATTTCCGACTTTGAATGGCAGTACTGGCACTCTGCCCATTAGATCTCATGCCTGCCAAGGTGCTCACTTATATGTTCAGACCTAGCTCTAACATTAGGTTGCTCCATTTGGATGTGTGACCAATTTGTACCATTTCAATCAGTCAAAAACGTATTCATATTGCTGTTTCCTTTATCATCAGAATCAGAGGATCTTCATTCTTTATGTCTGTCTTGGTTGATTCTTGCTCTGTTTCATGGTCACATGAACTTGGGCTCACATGGCCAGTGTGAAAGCCTTCATTATCATCATTCATGCGTGAGCCACCCTGACCCCACTTTGACCTCCTCTAAAGCTTGTAAATCTGTTTTTACATATGCATCAATGGAGAATCTGCATTAGCTTTTTAAAAGCTGGTGCTAAGGGCACAGAAATTTAACAATGAGCTCTTCGTGGTAAAATTCACCTGTTACCACTTTGAAGCTCCTATACATACCTTTCTGTTCTTCCAAGTGAGTGAATGAGTGGATGGGTTCCCGCTTTCTCCAAGCAGTTACTGTGAGACACATACACAGCCATTATGGTAAATTATATGTTCACATAGCAGAAGAAGGGTGGTGGTGGACTTCGTGCCTCTACCCCTTGGGAAACACAAAAACTATGACACAGGAACATGATGTGAACAAAAACCTCAATTTGCCACTTTTGCGTATGTACACACACTTTCATGTCCATCATACCAAAAGGGCAAACACGAAGATTGCTTCCTGTATCACTAAGGTGCAGTGATAGAGACACATGACATCATTTTAATCACAGTATTACAATGATTTACAGAAAGACTCAGGGGGCCAGGGAGATGGTTCAGTGGAATAAGCACTTCCCTGGCAAGCACAAGGGCCTGAGTTCAATCCCCGGTTCCCCCCGGAAAAAAAAGAAAAAGTCTCAAAAAGACTCAGCACTGGCACAAGGGCCTGAGTTCAATCCCTGGTTCTGCCAAAAAAAAAAAAAAAAAAAAAAAGACTCAGCAAAATATTGCCCAGAGAACAAAGCCTGGAATGTCACCTTATATTGACAAATGTTTATGGAACACATCCTTTTTAAAAACATAGTTTGTTAGCATCAATTTGTATATTCCAGAAAGTTTAGAAAACTTGTACTTTAGCATTTTAAAGAAAAAATTTATCATCCTTGCAATGTAGACAGTAATGTCAGAGAGATGCTGTCTTATTTTTAATCTTAAGGAATTAAGTAGAGATTTGATTGTGAATGAGACTGCTTCCTATATCTTTCCAATATTTAAAAACCATCTAAAACTTCACAAATCAAAACAAGAAAGAAAGAAATGGAAGCTATAGAGTATGATTTCTTAACTTTCTTGAAAAAGATCTTCCAAACAATAAGGTCAATGTGCTAGATTAATAATAATCTCTATTTAAATATAAGTCTCTAGGACAGCAAATACGATTTGTAATGAAGGAGGTGCTATGGTTTGTGTCTAGCTGTCCCCACAAAGCCTCACACCATTATGAGGTGGACTTCTAGAGTTTGTGATTAACTCATGATCCACTGGGATTATGGGTGTAAATGCTGCTGGGATTATGGGTGTGAGTGTCCCCCTCCAGCAGATAGCCCGAGTGCAACATACGGAGACAGAGCTGCTCTCCGTGGCCATTGTTGCGGCTGCTCCTCGCGTTTGCTCTTGCTGTTTTGCTGATTTTTCCTGTCATGAACAGCTGCCCTCTGCCATGTGCCAGTCTGCCTTGGAGTCAGCTGAGTATGGACTGAAACTTCCACAAACTGTGAGCTAAACAAACCTTTCCTTCCTTCATTTTGGGTGTTGGGTATTTGTCCCACCAATGAGAGAAGAGTAACTGAGACAAGGACAAAGACTAAACACGTCTCAAAATGACAAAAAAAAAAAAAGTGCAAATAAAAATTGGAAGTCTTTGGATACAATCTCTATGGAAATTTGGTAGCTCATATAGTAAACTTTTTTTTTTTTTTTTGTCTTTTTGAGACAGGGTCTCACTATGCAGTTCAGGCTGGCCTTAAGCTCACTTTGTAGCTCAGGATCAATCCCTGGTCCCTGTGTCTGCATAAGCAGACTCTTTAATCTGCTGAGCTATCTGGACAGCCCAATGATTATTTTCTTTGTGAAGAAATGATAAATATTAGAGATATGATTAACCTGACTTAAATATTGACTGATGTATATATATATCAAAACACAATATATTACCCTGTTAATATGTACCCTATTATGTCTCTAGGTAGATGTTAAAAACAAATTTAAATTGGAAAGCAACATTGTGTTCATTTCATTTTCTCACTGGAAAAATAAATACAACATATTACTATTTGTTATTTTTTTAAATTGTATTTACTTGTTTGTTTGATACAGGGTCTCACTACCCAGACTTGTAGTGATCTCCTGCCTCAGCCTCCCCAGTGCTGGAATGATAGGCATGCATCATCACACCTGATTTTGGGTTTAGGCTCCGGAGCCAGCACAGCATGCAGCACTGGGGATTGAACTCAGGTCATTGTGTTTGTCAAGCAGGTGCTTAGACCACTGAGCTATTTCCTCAGCCCCATTCTTTGTAATTGACTGATTTAATGGACTCAGTAAATGAAAGCCTCGTGTTCAAACCTGAATTTCATGACTGTTTCTCTGCTCCAGAGTGAAATCTATTTGAGTCATGTATTGCTGACTTTTCTTGTCAGAAAGCTTCTTAGATCAATGAATGTAAGATATTTCCTATGGCTAATGCTGGATTTAATTGCTCATTTTAAAGTCTTGTTTTGTTTATAATATCTTTTCTGCCTTAGATCATTACCCAAAAGTTCCACTGTTTTTTTAAATTTTTTTATTCATTTTAATGGGAAAAAATAGCAATGAAACAGTTTCAAAACAGGTTAGTAGGACAGTTACAATAATTAATACACTACATATTGTTGTCTTTGTATAGTTATTCAGAGGGCAAGATACAGACATGGTATCTTCTCTAAACAGTATTAGTACAAACCTTTCTTCTCATCGAACTAATAGAAGGTAGTTGTATATGCATTCCACTGTTTGTTTAAAAAATATAATTTTTTGTCTATTACTGCAAGAATCCAGAGGCCCCTAAGAGCTTTAAAGGTTTCCCACAAGGCCATGCTGGCCATGACAAGCTGAAAGGTGAAGGCTTTTGTGGACAGACCTAGAGCATTATTGTTTTTGCAGAACCAGGGATTGAACTCAGACCCTTGCACTTGCCAGGGAAGCACTTATTCCACTGAGCCATCTCTCCAGCCCCTAGACCTAGAGCATTATGAGAAGCATTTTGTTACGGTTTTGGAAGAGCTGAAGGGAAGTTTTCTATCAAAGCCATGTTTGCATAGCTAGTGAACTGCTCTTTTTGGTTTAGTGAGTCTCTTCGAAGTGCATTAGTGGTAAGTGACAGAGGTGATGCAGTATCTATAGTCCCAGGTCACCTCTTGCCATCCCTGTGACATCCCGAGCGCTGGGATTACAGGCATGCACCACCATGCCCAGCCCCTGAATCTCCCAATTTTAAATTATGCTTTAGAACTGAAATAGCTATAAAAGTAGCCTTCTCTACCTATATAGATCTCTGCTTTAAAAGTAGGCATCTTAGCTTTTCTTTTTCTACCTGGAGTCCACAATAATTTGGGTATATTTCTGTAAGACTATAATTCACTAAATGAAGAGTCAAGTTTTAAAAACCAGTATATTGAATATGAACATACTCACGTAGAGTTTTCTTAAAAACTATGTAAGCTGTAGTGGTCAGCTGTCCCACTGCTGGGACAAAGTACCTGACACACACACAACTTAAAGAAGGGTTTATTTAGCTCATGGCTTCAAAGGTGCCGATCCAGTGGTACCTGGTCCTGCTGCTGTAGGGACAAGGTGAGTCAGAATGTCCTGGTAGAGGTGAAATAGAAGGAAAAGGGGTGCCCCTCCCTCCAGCCCTCCCTCGCCAGCCATGGAAAGGCAGAGCCCCACCCCCACCCCCACCTAGCTCCAGGATCTGCTGCTGCCTTTCAAGGGAATAGACTACCAAGATAAACTGTCTCAAGATCCAGCATCGTCATGATGGCCTTCTGCTTGTGCAGCTTAAGAGAAAAAGCCATCTCAAGGTGAAGCTATGAAAGGCTGCAAGCAAGTAGCTGGTGTGCGTACGTGTGCATGAGTGCGCGTGTGCATGTGTGTGTGTTCAACTTATATGCAAAATGGGCAGATATCACAGTGCAGTTGCCCACACTCAAAATCTCAGGAGGCTGAGGAAGGAGGATCCCAAGTGTTAGGCCAACCTGGAAAAATAGTAAGACTCTGTCTCAAGACAGAGAAAGAAGAGGGAAGGAAGGAAGGAGGGAGGGAGGGAGGGAAGGAAGGAAGGAAGGAAGGAAGGAAGGAAGGAAGGAGAGAGAGAGAAAGAAAGAAAGAAAGAAAGAAAGAAAGAAAGAAAGAAAGAAAGAAAGAAAGAAAGAGATCCAAGTTTATATGTAGGTGTTCAGTTTAATTAGCAAATAAAAGCTGGGCGTGGTGACGCATGCCTATAATCCCAGCACTCGGGAGGCTGAGGCAGGAGGATTGTGAGTTTGAGACCAGCCTGAGCTACAAAGTGAGCTTAAGGCCAGCCTGAACTGCATAGTGAGACCCTGTCTCAAAAAGACAAAAAAAAAAAAGTGCAAATAAAAATTGGAAGTCTTTGGATATGATCTCTATGGAAATTTGGTAGCTCATATAGTAAATAAATTTTAATGTAAACAAATTTTTTATTTTTTAATTAATTCATTCATTGGTACAGGGTCTACAGGGTCTCACTACATAGATCGGACTCACAGTGATCCTCCTGTTTTCAGCCTCCCAAGCACTGGGATCCCAGGTGCACACCACCATGCCCAGTGTCAATCGCCATCTCAGTGTGCCCCAGGGGCGGGGCCGGCATGGCAGGCCAGGGATCAGATCTCCAGTCTCTGTGTCTGCCTATGCAGGCACTTTAATCTGCTGAGCTATCTGGCCAGCCCTATGAACACATTTTTTTTTTTAGCAATTGGAGATTGGAGTTTTCTCTTTCCCTGTAACATGATATTTGACAGTGCATTTATTACTTTGGCAGTGGTAGTGACAGATTTCACCAGAGCCTGAAAAAACAGGGGCACAGAAAGTGCAGGCCTGTGACCTGGAATACGGCCGAGTGTGCAGCTTGGAAGGCCTAGAAGATCCCTAGGCATCAGGGGGATGTGAGAGTAGTGTGTTTTAGAATACTTTTATGAAGAGACAGGGAACTGCTAAGTAAGATTGGCTTTTAAGTATATAAACCAGTGCACCTGAAGAAATATTATTCATTGATGTTAAATTTTTATTCTATCTCTGATTAAAGATTTTTCAAAAATCACAATTTACCTTGGAAAAGAGATCTGATCTGTATAAATATATAGTTATTATCTCCCTTAAGTATTCATTATTGAAAGCCCAGTGAGATAGCTCAGGAGACTAAGTGCCCGCTTAGGCAAGCACAGGGCCCGGGGCTTGTCCTCAGCACCACGTGCTGCGCTGGCCTCTCCTACTCTAGCACTGAGCCAGCCCCCGAGACCAAGTGTACCTATCCTATCTTTTTTTTTCTAGTTTTCTCTTAACTTTACTATAACTCCCACTGGCTTTTGTTATTTTACTGCTACTTTCTAAAATAAACTTATTTTAGATTTATGAATCTTCATTTTTCTGTTTGCTAATTTTTTTGTAGTGTCTGAAATGTTTCGTTGTCTCTCAGGGGCTTGCGGTTACAACAAACAAAACTTTAGCACATTCTCAGGGGGGCCTAAATTTTAAAACTCACTTGCTCTATTTTTTGGTTTCTGATATATGAAACATCAATTACTTTAATCTTCTCTAGTGATCATAGAGCAATAAATGTTTTAATTCTGTAATGGACATATTTAAAGTTTTGAGGAAAATCTTTATATTTTCTAATTATTAATATCAAATATGGAACAATTTTGACTTCAGCCTATATTTCAGAGCTATTCAGGAATCTATTATTTTTCCTATCTATATACATTCTAATAATTTCAAACCATGAAGTTTTGTTATCAATTTTTATTAGATTATTTTACTAAATTAAATACAATTTTTTTTTTTGTCCTTTTGAGACAGGGTCTCACTATGCAGTTCAGACTGGCCTTAAACTCACTTTGTAGCTCAAGCTGGTCTCAAACTCACAACAATCCTCTTGCCTCAGCCTCCCGAGTGCTGGGATTACAGGCCTGCACCACCATGCCTGGCTTACAATTTTATTATTCAAGCAAATTATCATATCACCACAGCCAGCGCTTCCACCTGAGCATTTCCATGGTGTCTTTTCTCTCGGTCCTTCTTGCACTCCTCTTTTGGCCTTGCAACAGATTTTCCTAGAAATGTGTCACAGGCAATAGGATATTTCTTGTGGTGGAAGGAACCCACTTGTTCCCTGTCTCATTTACTCTTTTCTCACTGCCAGGACAAAGTGCCTGAAACCCAAAATTAAAGAAGGAAAGGCTGAGTTAGCTCACAGTTTGTGGAAGTTTCAGTCCATACTCAGCTGGCTCCAAGGTAGAGGGGCACATGGCAGAGAGCAGCAGTTCATGGTGTTAGAACAGCAACAACAAAGAGCAATTGATAAAGAAAGTCTGTCTCTTACATTCAGGCTCTCTGCTCCAGGGTGGGATGTAGTACTCACACCCATAATCCCAACAGTACTAAAACCCATAATCCCAGCCTTGGACCCCATATAATCCCAGTGGATCATGAGTTAATTACAAACTCTAGAAGCCCCTACCCCATGAATACATGAGGCTTTGGAGGGACAACTAGACACAAACCATAACAAATCCCTAGTCTCATATGCTGTGCCGGCCCCGCCCCTGGTTGTGCTAAACTGGTCACTGAGTATGGATCTGGTGACACATGCCTGTAATCCCAGCACTGCGGAGGCTGAAAAACAGGAGAATCACTATGAGTCTGAGCTGCATAGTGAGACCTTCCACCAAATACATAAATGTAAGAGAAAAAAAAAAGTTTAAATTCAACTTCTCGTCCATGGAAACAGTGAAGTCAGGGTTCAGTTTCAGATCTGACCCCCAAACCATGGGACTCATCTTTGAGTCATCTTTTCTGCAACAAGACCATGGTCTTCCAGGTAATTTGCCAGATGTGGGCCCCTGAGAAAGAGCTCCATTGGAACAAGTACCTCACAGCCTGGAAGTGAAGTTAAGTTTCATGCGCAGCACAGGAGAAAAGTAGCTATTAAATTTTTGTTGTAGTATGAAGAGTACATTCTGAGTTTTCAAATCGGTCCTGACATAGTCTGTTTTAAAGCTTTAAACTACATCTATCTGAGCCACCATTTAGTCATTAATTAGAATGTGTTTTCTGGCAGGCCCTGCACACGAATGCATTTCCCTGCTTCGCCTTGTAACAGGGAGCTATGACCACAAGGGTAAAGGATGGCGGCAGGAACATCTGTGTGCTCAGCGCACCAGGGCCAGTCTGGCCACCTACGTGTGCTGAAAGGAGAGCTGTGTTTTTTGGCTGAAGTGTTCCTTCTTTAGGCCTCTGTGCTGTGTGGCCAAAGAGTCTACGAGACTGACTGCCCAGGACCCGTCCGCTGCCTCCCGTGGCCTCCTTATTGCTTTTCTCTTTGAAACGTGCCTTGCTCCCTCTCCAAGCAATTTCACACACTCCCTAGGATTTATAAACAAAAGATCTAGACATGGTGTTTCTCTTCCGCTGCAGAACTATAACCATGACCCAGAATGTTTGCCTTCATTGGAAACTGGCAAAGTAGGGGTCTTCTTTGTTTACTCTTTTAAACCCAAACCAACCCACAATGAATTTGAAATAGTTCTGAAAATATCCACACCAGAGGACAGGAAGTCCCACCTGAGAGTAGTAACTGGGTTCTGTTTTGGCTACTCCTGGAGGCTCACATCTCTGCCCAGAAAAATCATTTTGTGGAGAGGAAGAGGAAAGGAGGAGGATGTTGGCATGATTTCAGAAAACCAGGAGCTTTCTTTTTTTATTTCTGAGAATAAGGATTGTATTTTCATTGTTTTATTTGTAAAGAGAATAAAAATAGTAAAAAGATGCAAGTGATACAGAAGGATTCCTATCATTTCACTAAGCAAAATGATAGGAATTCACAACGTTTTGCTACATTGTATATTGTTGTTTTCCAATTAGTTGTGGGGATTACCAGATACAAGCATCCAAAATTCATCCCAAAAGTTTTTTTTTTTTAATTTAAGCATTAACTGTTCCTTTCAATAGATAGTAGAAATTAGTAGTATAGTTATCTATGCTATAGGAAAAGTAATATTAAGGCGATCTGGTCTAACGCTATAATTCTTCATTCAGCAGTGATTGTTGTATTGCATACTGCTGATTTTAAAGTAGCTGTTCAGATTCCCATACCTAAGCATGTGAAACATTTTTTTTTTGTTTTTTGTATTTTTAGGGAAGGGTCTACAGGGTGTTCAGGGTCTCACCACTAGATTGGACTCACAGTGATCCACCTATTTACAACCTCCAAAGAGCTGGGATTATAGGCACATACTATCACGCCCTGTCTCAATTGCTGTCTCAGCGCACCCCAGGGGCAGGGCTGGCCTGGCAAGCCTGGGGATCTAACCCGACTCCTGTGTCTGCTTACAGGCACTTTAATCTGCTGAGCTACTTGGCTGGCCCCTAGGCACGTGAAGTTGATCAAAAGGCATTAAGCATTAATTGCTCCTTTTGATCAACCAATAGAAATTGTTAGTACAATTATCTTAGATGTCTTGTGTATACATACTTTGCTTTCCTTCCTTCTTTCTTTTCTCCTTTCCCTCAGCCAACTTCTTCTTTTCTTTTGAACGGTTTCTTTCCTTCTCACAGTATCTATTGTACCTTTCAGATTTTATTTACTCTTTCAGACTCTTACGCTAGGGAGACAGTACGATGATTTTTTGGTGCTATTATAAAAGGTGTGGTTTCCCTAATGCTCATGAATTCTCTGCTTACCCCTATGTCTTCAAGATTTCCACCTGCTTTCTCCTCCAGTAGGGTTAGTGTTTTTATCTTAATACTTAGATCTGGGATCCATTTTAACTTTAATGTAGTGCATGGCATGGGTCTAGTTTTAGTCTTTGGCAAGCGGAAAGCCAGTTTTTCCAGCACCGTCTATCAAAGAGGCTGTATTTCCTACAGTCAAAGGCGGTCCGTTTGTCAAAGATAAGGTGGGTGATTGTGTTTGTAGTTGTGTCTGTGTCTTCTAATCTGTTCCACTGACCCTCAGGCCTTCTTTTTGCCAGTACCATACTGATTTTATCATAGTAGCTTGCCCAGGACTGCTTTTGTTATTCTGGTCCTTTCTGGTTCCACATGAATTTTTAAGAATACTTTCTCTGTATCTGTGAGGTATACTAAAGGTATTTTGATTGGGATTGCATTGAATCTGTATATCAGTTTTAAGAGTATGGCCATTTTCTTCTTCTTCTTTTTTTTTTTTTAAATGTATTTGATACAGGGTCTATACGGTCTACAGGGTCTGTAGGGTCTACAGGGTCTATAGGATCTA
>PVKA01023562.1:0-16852 GCA_004027165.1 Ctenomys sociabilis
AAAAAGAAAAAAAAAAAAAAAGCCACAGGACACAAAATGAATCTGGCTGAGGTTATTGGCAGATTGCTTCCTGAGCTACACCCTGGTTTTGTCATGATGCAAATTCTCAGTCAAGACTTTTTTCCGCCCAAGAGCCCAAGGAGCTTGATCAGCATCGCCCATCTCCATGGGATGAACAAGGAATGGGAGAAACATTTCTCTCTCTGATTTGCATCTTGTTTGATACCTGGAGCCTGGACGAATTCATGATACCTTCTTTCATTTAGCTCGTAAGTGTGTATTATGTGATTATCATAAGCCAGGTGTCTGGCAGGTGCTAGGCCACACATGCAAACAGGACAGACACACTGTTGCTGTACACAGATTAGGAGCTTAGCTGTTCCAAGGAAAGGTTGTGTAATGTGGTAATGAGTATAGCAGCAGAGGTGGGAGGTCCTGAGAGACCACTGATGTAATGGGCAAGAGGACTGCAGGTTCAAGATGCTGTTTTGAAATAAAAATAACATAAAACATACCGTCATTGCAAAATACGTGTGTGTGTGTGTGTGTGTGTAATCTTCTAAGTGTCTCAGAGGTTTACTTAAGGATTTCTTGAAATTTTAGATTTCTCAGACCATATAACACTCATTTTAAGTACTTTTAGCAGGAAAATGAAGGTCTTTAGGTACATTTGACCATCTAACCATCTCAGCAAACATTTGTTGAGTAATGTCTCAGTCTGTTTTCTGTTGCTATAACCAAATGCAGGAGACCAGGTGATTTGTAAGGAACCGAAGCTTCTGGCTTGGGTCCTGGAGGCTGGAGGGGCCAGGAGCAGGCACCAGCTTTCACTTTTCCTGGTGGGGACCTCTTCACTGTCTGGTCCCACAGTCGAGGGCATCCAGAACAAGGACAGTGCTGGCTGCAGTTTCTCTTCTCTTCCTACGGGGCTATTGATATGTCCCTTCCTGACACCAGCCGGCTCCAACCACCTCCCAAAGGTCCTACCCCGAATCCTGTCAGCACATGAGTTACAGCTTCAGGTTTCTACCCAGGAGGCTCGGAGGCCACACCCAAGCCACAGCAGGGGCCTCATTTCCGCAGAACCCCAGGAACGACGTGTACGCTGGTATCTGCTCCCTGTGATTTGAGGAAATTCATTTAGGACATCGATGCACGATTTCTCATCATAGTTCAAGTTCTCTGATGGTTGTCTGGATATCACATTCTAATACATAGGAAGGACCCAGCTGAGTGGCGGAGGCATGGTGCCACCCAGAAAAGTGGCCCTGAGCAACAGTGGTTGCCCCGATAGTCCAGGGCCCTGGGACTATGGCCCTGGGAGGGAGGAGCAAGGGAAGAGTGGCTTACTTTATATTGTAAGACAAGAACGAGTTCAACCAAGTCTCTGTGTTAAAGGATGCTCTACAATAGGGTTTAAGAAATGAGTAGGTGTTCTGCTGGCAGACACAAGGGAAAAATCAGAGCAGGTTCAGGTCCGAAAACAGTCACAAGGCCATGCATCTGGCCAACATAACGCACCATGGAGACGTGGCTGAGTCACCAGTGGGCATGGGAGATGGGGTGGAGAACAGATGAGACTACAGAGCCTTAGCAGCTAGTATTTGCAACCTTGTTTGTTGCCAGACTGGAGTAATAACCCCTCTCCGCTATCTTGTGGCATCATTTCAGCACCATGTAAGATGCTATCTCAGTAATCTTCACGACCTGGGAGGTCTGGCCAGTTGTAATTCTCAGTGTTCTTCGTCAAGCAAAGAGGAAGTGTAAGGAAGAGCAGACGGGCAGCCAGGTGTCCTGAGGTTAATGACAGAGCCAGGAGCCACACCCTGACCTACAGCTCCCAGAAGGCCCTGCCAGCAGAGCGCTACAATTATTCTGGTGATACCCAGAAAAGTGGCCGTGTAGTTAGTAGACAGAACAACAGTGGTTGCCCTGATAGTTTCACATAAGGCTATGGCCCTGGGAGGGAGGAGCAAGGGAAGAGTGGCTTACTTTATGTTGTAAGACAAGAACGAGTTCAACCAAGTCTCTATGTTAAAGGATAGTTTAGGATAGGTTTTAAAGTTGCCGTCCTTAACTTTGAAAACAGTAAAACACTTTGGGTCAAGAGGACAAGACAGATCAAAAGATGACCAGAAATGAGGATGGGCCACACTGAAGATGTAGAATGAGCCCCTGTGCAGGTTTCTATTGAGAAGCAGACGAAAGTGTAGGGAATGGTCGGCCTCTGGGCCAGAAGGAAGCAGGACTGATTTAAACAGCTCTGATCACTGTATAGACCTATGTAGGGCACCCAGATCATGGGCCACACACTAGCGCATTTTTGCACAGGAATACATTACTAGTTAGGGTATGGTGGTGCATGCCCATAATCCTGGCTCTTGGGGGGCTGAGGCAGGAGAGTTTCTGTGAGTCTGAGGCTAGCAGGGGTTACATAGTGAGCTCAAGCCTGAACTACGTAGTGAGACCCTGCCTCAAGAAAAAGAAGAGCAAGAATAAGAAGAAGAAGAAGAGGAAAAAGAAGAAGAAGAACAACAATATATTCTATAGTCAAGACTTCCATCACAATATACTGCAGTGTGAGTGGCGTGAACAACATAAAATATATAATTTATTTTCTTACGCATCTGAGGCTGGAGGCCCACGGTCAAGGGCTGGCTGCATTGCTCTGAGCTCCTCTGTGAGGCTTGGGGGCTGGCTGATGGGCCCCTCCTTACCTCTCTTCCAGTCCTCTTTCCTCTGTGCTCAGCCCCACGTCCTCCCTTCCTGTGGTCTTGGGTGGCACAAAGATACACAACCATTTTCATATTTTAAAGTATACAAATTAAAACAAGAAAAACCCATCATTTTTCTCTGTTCAATTAAAACCTTAAAAAGTGAGGTAAGGCTGGCTGGGGAGGCAGCGCAGTGAGTGAGCTCTTATCCAATGCACGAGGTCCTGGGTGGGAGCCCCAACACTGGGAAGAAATTCAAAGCCCATGGCTAAAGAGAAACAGGCATTACATGTTGTTGATGGAGTGAGTTACTATAGACTTCTTCTTCTTTTTTTTTTTGGCTGAAGCGGGGATTGAACTCAGGCCCTTGTGCTTGCCAGGCAAGCACTTATTCTACTGAGCTATCTCCCTGGCCCCACCACTATAAACTTCTTATAGGGAATTTATCTACATCTTACTTTTTTTTGGTGGCCAGCTCAGCCCACCCTGGGGGCGGGGCTGATGCAGCATGTGGTGCTGGGGATCGAACTGGGGTCCCTGTGCTTGCCTATGGTATGCCACCACGCCCAGTTTCAGTGGCTGGCAACTCACGCCCAGAGTTTCAGGCCTGGGTCCTTGGCTTGCCAGGCAGGTGCTTAGACCACTGAGCTGTCTCCCAGCCCCCAAAGACACTTTGACAGGAAATTTATCCTAGTGTTGTGGCACTGCTTTGCACAGGGTTAGGGACTACATGTCCCCAAAATCTGCAATACTAAATGCCTCAGTACATATGGGTGCTTTGAAATAAACTTTTAAAAGGTGGTTAAATTAAGATGAGAAACTTAGCTGGGATCTGAGGCAACATCGGGTTCTGTCCCCTAGGAGTGACAGCAGAGTGAACAACTACCATGTCTGATCCAAAGAGAGCGAGCTCCTCAGAGGCCAGACCTGCTCACACCTTGACCTTGGACATCTGGCCTCAGGGAAGGCTGGTCTCCTCCAAGTCACTCAGGCTGCAGGGTGTTTTGTTACCAGGCCATGGGAAATTATTGTAAGTAATGAAAGTGAATTTATTTCTTTTCTTTTCTTTTTTCCTTTTTTCTTTTTCTTTTTTTTTTTTTTGCAGAACTGGCGATTGAACTCAGACCCTTGTGCTTGCCACGGAAGCGATTATTCCCCTGAGCCATGTCCCCAGCCCTAGTGAATTTGTTTTCAAGGGCTCTAAATAGAAGCAAGTGTTAGCAGTGAATTTGCAGAGTGGTCATACAGTGATTCCAGAGTGGAGAAAAGGCGGGATCAGGTTACATTTTACTGTGTACTTACTCAGATATTCTCCTTATTTAAAAACATTGAACTCAACTACTCTTGTCATAAAATAACCAGCTAATTTTAAGAAGTTGTAAAGGATGTGTGCCAATTTTGAAGGTCCCAAGAAACCTAGAAATTTCCTTGAAGACCACAGAGACTTTCTATTGCTGTGTTTGCTTTCTTTGCTTTTTTCTTTTTTTCATGATTGGGATTTAAAAATAAGTATAGTTCACTCGGACTCTTGTTTGGTTAAATTGCTGGCAATTTAGCAGAACTTCTGGTTGCTTTTCTTTCGTAGATCTTTGGGTCTCTGTCTCTGTCTCTGCCTGTCTCTGTGTCTCTTTGTGTGTCTCTTCTTTCTTCCTTCTTCTATTTCTCTCTCTCTCTCTGTTTGAAAAACTTGAGACTTAGGGAAGCATGATTTACTCCTTTCAAGATTTACATTGACTATTTGGAAAAATCCCTTCTTCTAAAGTTGAGTTCTTTATTTTTTAAGAATTTCTCCATCAACCTACTGTCATATTTTAAAGTATACAAATTAAAACAAGAAAAACCTATCATTTTCCTTATTCAATTAAGACCTTAAAAAGCGAGCTTAGGCTGTCTGGGAAGGCAGCACAGTGATGGAGCCCTGGTCCAATGCACAAGGCTCTGGGTCGGAGCTCCAGCCCTGGGCAAAGGAAGCAACAAGCGGCTGATTGCGTTGTAATAGCTCTGCCTTTTAATTATACTCCCAGCCTCAGGACTCGGGTGGGGCGGGGGAGGAATGCAAGGTGGTGGTGCTGCTTCCAGGCCGGGCTCTGCCTTAACACAAATCCATAGCGCCCCATCACACGCCATGCTCAGGTGGCCCAGGACGGGACAACCCTGCAATCCTGGCTCCACTGATGAATGGGCTTGAAGGTTAGTGGAACTCTGAAGTGAAAGTTTGCTTTCTTCCTTTTAGGAGAATGCTATCTATGTAACTCCATCTCCCTGTGCTTGCTAAGATGGTAGTAGAGCTATGCTGTAATTGCAGAATGTGACCCACACGGCACACCCTACAGGGCCTCAGGACTTGGTAGGGGTGGGCAGGAGGTAGGCACCAGATGTCCCTGGTGGCACATGCCTGTAACCCCAGTGCTCTGTGAGGTTGAGGCCAGAGGACTGCAAATTTGAGCCCAGCCTGGGAAATTTAGTGACTTAGCAAAACCCTGTTTCAAATAAAAAATAAAAAAGGCCAGAGTTGTGAAAGCACTGGGTTTAATTCTTGGTACCTACTGTTAGAGTTTGTGTCTAGGTGTCCCCCAAAGCCTCATGCAGTCATGGGCCGGCTTCTAGAGTTTATGGTTCATTCATGGTCCAAGGCTGGGCCTGTGGGTGTGAGTGCTGTAGGGGTTGGGGCGGGGGGCCCGGCTGCACACTGGGAGGGGGGCAGCTCGCCCTCTGCCACTGCTCCTCTCCTGCGCTCTTGCTGTTTTCTGCTGCCATGAACTGCTGCTCTCTGCCATGTGCCACCCTGCCTGGGAGCCACCCAAGTATGGCCTGAAACCTCCACAGAGTGTGAGCTGAGTAAGCCTTTCCTGCCTTACTTCTGAGTATCAGGTATTTTGTCTCAGCAACAAGAGAAAAGTAACCCTGGGCCTGCCATGCTGGCCCTACCCCCCGGGCGAGCTGAGAGGGCAATTGAGACTGGGAATGGTGGTGTGCACCTGTAATCCCAGCTCTTGGGAGTCTGTAAACAGGCAGATCACTATGAGTCTGATGTAGTAGTGAGACCCTGAACACCCTGTAGATCCTTCCCTAAAATACCACCAAAATAAATAAAATAAATAAAGCCCATTCAGCATTAGGCTTTTGGATTAGAAGCTACGGTTTTATATTTTTATATGGTGATTATAACACTCCAATGTAATATTCCCATTTTACAGAGAAGGAAACTGAGACCCAGAAGGGGCACACACCTCATTCAGGTCTCATCCTTGGCCATCTACAGAGCAAGGGTTACTGCTGACCCCGACCCGGAGCTGTATTCTTCCACACTAGGCTGTGCTGTGGCTCACAGATGGCCTTCACGAAGTTGTGATAAAAATTCTCAACGGGGAAAAAATTCATGGCTTTATTCCATTCACATGTTATGTTTTTTAATTTTTCTGATAATTTTTACCTCTAATTCTTACAGAAAAAAAGAAAATCAAACAGCTTGCATTTGCTGAGGCGGGTGATTGGCGGTCTTCTCCTGAGAGGCTGAAATCTGATGAACAGCACCCGTGCCCCGTGACCAATTTCATGGTGAAAATAAGTGAAAGCCCTGGAAACGCCCACATCCGAGCTGTTCCCCGTCTAATGTCGACCTGTGCTGACGTTCAGAATTCAGGAAACTTCATTAGGAATTGATTTGATAAGAGAGAAGGATTGCACAGTGTCTCGTGTGAGGAATTTGCACCCTCTGTCCCAGCATCTGTGCCAAGTATTAGTCATTAGTGAGCCTTTTTTTAGAACGTATCTTGTTGCTAAGTATCAAAAGGAATGCAGGAATGCAGGATATTAATCGTGGCATTGCTGCCAGAAATTTGGATCTTACCTTGTTTAAAGTAGATGTGTCTATGCCGTTTCTTCATTTTCTGATTAGGATTTGATATTAAGATGCGTTTGTAAAATGAAACTAAACTTTAAAACCTGACTGGCTGCTGAATGTGGTGGCACAAGCCTATAATCCCAGCATTCTGGAAGGCTGAGGCAGGAGGATTTCAAGTTCAAGTCCAGCCAGTGAAATTTAAGAGATTTAGTGAGGAATTGTGTCAAAACCAAAAATAAAAAACATAGGGCTGGCCAGATAGATCAGTGGTCTAAAGTGGATGCTTAGACAAGCTTAGGCAGGTACAAGGGACTGTGGTTTGATCCCTGGCACCACATTCCGTGCCAGCCCCACCCTCAGGGCCAGTTGAGCCTGCCAAAATGAATGAATGAATGAATGAATGAATGAATGAATGAATAAATGTTAAATTTCATTTAGCTGGACATAATGGCACACACCTGTCATCCCAGCACTTGGGAGGCTGAAGCAGGAGGATCACCACAAGTTTGAGGCCAGCCTGGACTACATAATGAGTTCAAGGCCAACCTGAGGAGAGGCTATCTTTCTCTCTCTTTTATTTTTGTGGTGGACTCCAGGGATTGAACTCAGGGCCTTGTGCTTGCCAGGGAAGTACTTATTCCACTGAACCATTTCCCCAGCCCCGAAGCTATCTCAAAAGCATAAATAAATAAAATTAAAGCATTCATGAAACAAAATTTGAATTTTAGTTCTCAGTAAAGGTGATTCAGACTCTTTCTAGCTTGGATAATTCAGCCTGAGACTTATTGCATCAGAGAAGTAGGCTTAATTCAACTTCACACAGGTATACTGACTTTAGAATTACGGTATCTTGCCACCAAAGAAAGATTTCATCTGAAGTTGTAAGGTTGATTGCCTTACACAGCAGGGGACAATCGCAAAGGCAACCATTGCTAGCTCCTACTTTCCATATTTCTGTGAAACTTCGCAAAGCTAGGAGATCAACATGCTCATCCACAAGAGAACGGTCTCGTTATAAAGATGATTTTATAATGTTTTATTTA
This sequence comes from Ctenomys sociabilis, assembly GCA_004027165.1. Classification (NCBI taxonomy): domain Eukaryota; kingdom Metazoa; phylum Chordata; class Mammalia; order Rodentia; family Ctenomyidae; genus Ctenomys; species Ctenomys sociabilis. Next base: position 7,602 of record PVKA01023562.1, read on the forward strand.
TTTTCATCACTATAAGAATAAAGTTTTAGTAACCAATGTGAAAAAGCACAGAAGAAATAGAAATAAAAAGCAGTGTGTCCTTACAATGGTGCGAGAGAACGCAGCAAGCCACAGCGTGACCCAGTGCACTTGAGGAAATCCCTGCGGCTGACCAAGAGCCTGTGGTCCGCCACCCTTTATTCTGCGTTTACGTAGGGCCTTGCGAGGCTGTGAAGGGACAGCGGCTTGAGAAGTTCCCGTATTGCTTCAGTCGTGATGGAAATGCCTCAAGTCTGAATTTCTTGTTTTCCGAAGACGTGCTTTGATTTCTCTCTGCCTACCTATCTGATTTCCGTAGGCACAAATGATAAAATAATTGCTGGGTTTACTGGTTTCGCCCTGCTGTCTTCTCTCGTGTTGCATAAATGGGAGGGAAATTACAGAGGCAGGAAGGGACGGTGCTCCTCGTGTCTGATCGAAACAGCCGAGGGTTGTTAGTTTTATTAGGTGCTGCCTTAAAGTGTTTCAAAAAGCGCCCCCAAAAAACTAACAGGGAATCCCCTAATTATTTTCTTTAAACACTTGGGAGTAAAGGGCCCGGAGAAGGCAGGTTTCAAGTCCAAACAGAGACTGCCAGCGCAGGAACAGCTCCAAGGGAGTGGAAGGCATTGCGCATGCCTTTGGATTTCTGACCTGGAAACAGCTTGGCAAGGACAGACCTGCGGCCCATGTCTATGATGCGGAGCGGTTAGCACTCCTGGGCTGGCTGGAGCTCCGTGAGGGGGGGTTTCCAGCACACAGGCCCTGGGTGTAACCTCTAGCACACACGCACAACAGACATGCACATGCAATGCACACACACACACACACACACACACACACACAACCAACGTGCACACAGGCAAGCACCTGTTGGCGCCTTAGCGGCAGTGACTCCCCTTGCTCAGGTTCTTCACAGAATGCGCTCATTATACGAGGAAGCTAGAGCTGTACATTGTCTACTCCCCACAGTGCCAACTCTTGAGGGCAAACCTGCACAATTTAGTAACATTGAAAATGACATTTGTTGGGGGAGGGAGCTGAAAACTATTATATATCTGCCTTAGGGGCCGGAGAGATGGCTCAGTGGAATAAGCACTTCCCTGGCAAGTGCAAGGGCCTGAGTTCAGTCCCCAGTTCCGGAAAAAAAAAAAAAAAAAAGAACTATACCTGCCTTTGATTTAAATTCTCTACCAAAATAAAATGAAAACGTTTCCAGTTCAACCATTGAGAGTGAGCTGGTCGGGCTGGAGAGATAGCTCAGTGGACTGCGCACCTGCTTTGGCAAGCTCAGGGACCAGGATTTGATCCCTGGTTCCTCATGCACACTGGTCCTGCTCCCAGGGCACGCTGAGCTGGAGGCTGAGTCCAGGTGTGGTGGTGCATGCTTGTAATCCTAGTGCTGAGGAGGCTGAAAACAGGAGGATCACTAGGAGTCTGAGCTGCATAGTGAGACCCCGTACCAAACACATAAATGGAAAAAGAAAAAAGAAAAGAATGAGCCGGTCTGTACACTGGCATTTTCAAAGCACAGTGCTCCTTTTACAGGGCCACAGGTGACCTCAGCTGGGGGAGATGCCAGCTTGAGCTGCCAGCCCTGACCCCCAGCCTGGCAGACCTTTGAGAGCCTTCAAAAACATTCAGAACTAAAAACAGAAATGAAGGCAGTACTACCTCGGAAGAGAACCCTAGACTCAGGGCAAGGCATCGCCCTTCTTGCCTGTTCTCTGTGAAGAATCCCATTTCTAAGGAGCAGACCTGCCCAGGACACTTCATGCCTGCGCTATGGAGCTTGCTAAGCCCCCAAAGAAGGATGAACACAATGGATGTTTGCAAAACCTTTCCTCCCTTTCCCCTTCTCCTTCCTGTCCTCTTTTCTTTTGTGGCCCTGGGGACTGAACCCAGGGCTGCTCTACCATTTTGCTATACACTCTCCCTTTTTTATCTTTACCAGTGTTAGGGCTTGAACCCAGGGCCTCACACAAGCCTCACAAGCACTCTACCAGGGAGCTACATACCCCTCTCAAAATTTTAAATTTTGAGATAAGATTTTGCTAAGTTATGAGGGTTGGCCTTGAACTTGTGATCTTCCTGCCTCAGCCTCTAAGGGGGTTGGGCTTACAGCTTGTGCCACACACCTGGCTCTCAGAATCTTTTTTATAAATTCAAATGTATGGGATTTTCAATGCTAGCATGTGTGAGCATTTTCCCTCTTCTTAAACCTAGGGCTTATTTGGGCCACGAGTAAAAAGGCCGCGTGGACCGGCAGCGGCAGAGCCTTTGTCTCCTCTTCCACAAGGCTGTGCTCTGTGTCCCGCTGCTCTCCTCAGCTTCGTGAGGCTTGCTGTCCCCCACCACCACGATGAAACACAGGTTCCAGGGCTCAGTGACTGGTGGTTCTGCCAGTGCTACTACTTGGGGACTACATGTACTGGAGAGTAAGCCCGGAGCCTTTGTACTGAGTTACACCCCTGGTCTTTTTATTTTGGGACAGAGTTTTACTAAACTGCACAGGCCAGGCTCTCAGAGCCCTGGGATTATGGATATGTCAGCTATAGTCACACTATGTTAATTGGCTTTTAATTCTGCATTTCAGTTATATTCTTTTGAGTAGAACTCAGTTTCTGTGGATTCAAAGATACACATTATCCCAGAAATCACAGTTGTAACCCTGAAGCCTCCTGAAGTTGCGGCCGCTGGCTCACTCTCAGGTTTGCTTGGTGGCTGGGTCACTGTCTGCTGCACACTGGCCACATGCCAGGGCTGAGCGTTGTTTGCGCGAGTGCCTCGTGGCTCATTCGTCTCTCCCTCCGTGTAGCAGCTCGCACAGACCCTGCAGACTACAGATGCCCCATGAATAAATATAAGGTCAGTGCTCCCTTAGGACAAAGATGGTACCCAGTGGAACCCCTGGCTGCTGGCTTTCCCAGGCCCTATGGCACAAAGTGAGGATGACATTTCTCAGCTAGTGTGCTGAGTGGTGGCCACGGAGATTGGTTCAGGGCTGAGCATGGGACTGAGGCCAGGCCAATCTGAAACGAGTATTCTTGGACTTTGGTTCGAAGTGCTAGTGAAGAGAAGCTCATGTCTGGAGCTGCCAGGGCATGTTTGATCTCTAGGAACAGAGAATGGAGCACACCCAGGGGACAGGACAGCAGAGAGCCGGCGGCCGCATCCCGATGGTCCTGTGCCCGCCCTTGGCCTCAGCTCTGCCTGTAAGATCTGAAGCTAAGTGAGCTAATAATTACTTTCTGGCTCAGTGTGGCTTCAGTGAACCCCGGCTAATAAATAGCATGAGGTTCTGGCGCTAGCTCCTCCTCTGTCTGTGCTGCTAGGCTGCATGTCTCTCTGCACGTGTTGACAGGCCTGGCTGGCACTGTGGCCTGGGTCTGTTCAGGCCTAATGCCCAGGAGTCCTGCTCCACGTGGAGGTGGCCAGAGCGTGTGAGGCTGCTGTGGCGGTACGCGGCCGCCAGCCTCTGGCTCTGTGCACTCCCCAGCGCAGTGTCCAGGGCAGGCATTTCTGACTGGCAGTGGCTGCTTCAAGCGAGGGCTGAGGGATTGCAGCTTATTTTATCTTGGAGTCTGCTGTTTTGAACCTATGGCTTCTCAGATTACTGTATTTATTGTCGCCAAGCCACGGGAATAGGAGCGGAAACAAATGCTGTTTGTTGTGCAGGAATGGAAAATTGCCGGGCGGGCGTGGCATTGTGCGGTCTAACCTTGGTGCACGCTCCTAGCAGAGCCCTCACAAGGTCACTTCTGATTGCAGCCAGACTACGAAATGCATCTGGGGGACGCAGGCAGACTTGGGGAGCAGGAAGCCTGGGCCGCGCTTCAGGGCTGGGCCCTGCAGCTCCGCCTCCGGTGTGAGTTGGCTAGCTGAAGGAGCGCCTGTTGAGGTCCCAGCCACTGGCGCTGTCACCCCCGAAAAGGAATATAATTCAGAGAACTCATCGGGCCCAGATGTTAGCAGGTCAAATAAGTTTTAGTTTATTCAACTCATGGTCTTGGGCTCACTTTGTAGCCCAGGCTGGTCTGGAACTCAGAACGACCCTCCTGCCTCAGCTTCTAGAGTGCTGGGACAGCAGGTGCGCGCCACCACGCCCGGCTGGTGGAGCAGGCTTAACGCAGACCCTGTGCGATTGCTTCCCCGGGGCGGGAAACAACAACCCCAGAGCCCCGTGTGCAATGAGCCAGCCACTGAGACTGGGCATAGTGGCATATACCGGTGATTTCAGCGCTGGGGAGGCTGAGACAGGAGGATCACTAGGAGCCCGAGCAGCGTGGTAAGACCCTGTACCAAGTACATAAATAAATAACCTTTTAAAAAAAGATTTATCTTAAAAGGCATCTGAGAGGAAACAGGGAGGCCAACCTTCTGAAGATGAGGGGGGATCGAGGGTCAGAGAACACTGAGAGAGGAGGGGACCCACCGTGGGTTGTGTGTAGCTGCCGGCGAGCGGGAAGAACACACTCCTCTGTAGTACAAACACGCACGTGAACGTCCTGCTGACAACTCCTGGTGCAGCCTGTCCTGAGCCAGTCTTGTCCCGCCTGGTCCCCTCACTAGACACGCGCCATGCACCAGGGGTGGGAGCCCCCGGGTCTGAGCGCCGGCACAAGTTTGGCTCTGCAGTTTCTTAAAAGGAGCAATGCGCCTAGGCTGCTTCCTAGGCAAGTAAGGGTCATTCTCGCCCCGGGAAGCAATCGCGCAAGGTCTGCGTTAAGCCTGCTCTACCAGCCGGGCGTGGTGGCGCGCACCTGCTATCCCAGCACTCTAGAAGCTGAGGCAGGAGGGTCGTTGTGAGTTCCAGACCAGCCTCGGCTGCAAAGTGAGCCCAAGACCAGCGTGAGCTGCACAGTGAGACCGTCTCAAAAAGTCAAACTAAGTAGACAAATAAATAGATAAAATAAAAATCCTCCACAGAGGAGCCGGAGACGAGTGCCCGCCCTGGTCCTCGGCCCTCGGCCACCTCCCCCCCCCCCCCCCCCCCCCCCCCCCCCCCCCCCCCCCCCCCCCCCCCCCCCCCCCCCCCCCCCCCCCCCCCCCCCCCCCCCCCCCCGCCTCCCCGCCTCCCCAGACTCCCCGGGCCCCTCCGACTCCCCGCACCCCCACTCCTGGCCTTACCGCCCCCTGCGGGTTCAGGCAGCCTGGCCTCCCCTGGTGCTGCCTCGCACTGCTCCTGCAGGACGCTTCTTGCATCTCTGGGCGACCCTGGGTGAGCCCCACCGGGCAGCAACCGCTCCTCTCGGGGCAGCTCCAGCTCTGACTGGCCACACCTGATCCACGGGTAGCCCATGGCGGTCACTCCGGAAGCCTCACCCCGAGTCCCGCAGAGCACGTGCTCGCCCCTTCCGTCCTTCCGGTGGCAGACCGCTCTAGAGGAATGATCAAATGATCAAGTGACCCCCGAGTTTCCGGAGGGGCACACCCGATCCCAGGGGGTCGCAGGCTTCCTTCCTGTATGGCAAAGAGCCTGAGGGAATGTGCAGCGCCCGAGGCCGTTTCCCCAGCGAGATGTCCCGAGGTCCTGCGTGCCTGTGACGTCACGAGCCAGCTGCACACCGGCGCGCTGAGCTCGGAGTCGTCCACGCTGAAGGGGTTGTTTTCTGCACAATGTCCACTTAGAGCCACGTTTTCAGTGGGTGAAGCCAGCCCTGTAGCCTGGCGCTCTCTGAGGTGAGTGAAGCTGATGGCTGTCAAAGGACCGGACACAATTCCTACCCAACAGGCACATGTGGGGAGGGAAGGCGACTGCATTCACCTTCGACCCCCCAAGGATATGCAAGACTGTCCATTCTTGGAAGTAGGATTAGGGTCACCAGGGATAATCACCGGGCTTCGGAGTTACAATTCTTTGGTTTTGTTTTGAGACAGGGAATCACTATGTAGTGTAAGCTGGACTCAAACTTGAAGCAATCCTCCTGCCTCAGCCTCCTGAGTGCTGGGATTGCAGGACTGCATCACCAAACCTGCCTCCTAGTTACCATTAAACATTTTTTAACTATGTATTTATTTGGTACAGGGTTTTGCTATGCAGCTCAGACTCCCAGCGATCCTCCTTGTCTCAGCCTCCCTAGGGCTGGGATTGCAGGCACGTGCCATCACGCCCTGTTTTGGGGCTGGTACAGCATGTGGCACTCGACTATTCTTTTATTAATTCTTTTTATTTTAAAGAGAATAAAAATAATTTTAAAGAACATTAGAAACTGTACAAGGGGCTGGGGAGATAGCTCAGTGGAATAAGTGCTTGCCTGCCAAGCACAAGGTCCTGAGTTCAATCCCTGGTATCCCAAAAACAAAACAAAACAAGAAACTGTACAGACTTTCAAAAACAAAATGATAGGAATTCAACAGTGGTTGCTGTATTGCATAGCGCTGTGTTCAAAGTAGTTGTTCAGATTACCAGACATAAACATGTAAAATTGGCAGAAAAATTAAGCATTAACTGTTATTTTCAATAAACCAATAGAAATTAGCATATATTTATATTTTTCCCGTGTTTCTTTTCTCCTTTCCCTCATCCCAGTTATTCTTTCCTTTTGAGCAACTTGTTTCCTTTCTTAGCATCTATTGTTCCTTTCACATTGTATTTACTCTTTCCGATTCTTACACGAAGGAGACAATATGATGTTGCACATGCGGCTCTGATTTATTTCATTTACAAGTCTCTCGTGCCCATTTACCTGTAAAAGCTTTGAGTTTATCTTTCTCTGTAGCTGAACAATGTTCTATTGTGCGAAAACACTGCATCTTCTTTAGCCACTCTTTTGTTGGTAGGCATTTTGGCTGCTCCTGAGCTTTAGCTATGACAGCTTGCTATGAACTTGGGTGCATGTAAATCGCTGTGGTATGAGGTTTTCAGTTATTCTGGAAAAATACCCAGGAGGGGACTGGCGGGCTTGAGTGTGACCTCCAACTCTAGTTGTGTTGAGGAATCTCCACACTGACTTCCGCAGTGGTTGTACCAGCCTGCACTCCCGGCAGCAGTGTGGAAGGGTGCCTTTCCACCCAGACCCTCCGCCACTTGTTACTGGTTGATTTCCTGATGGTGGAATTCTTTCCAGGCTGAATCTCAGTCCTGTTTCCGTGTGCATTTCTTGAATGATAAACGATGTCCAATATTTTTTTCATATGTTGGTTTACCTTTTGAATTTCTTCATTGAAGAGTGTATATTCATCTCAGATACCTGTGTTTTGATTGGGTCTTTGAATTAGGGGGCCTGATTTTTTTTTTTTTTAATACTTTATATGTTCTACGTAGAAGTCCATTGAGGGACAGTTGGATAATGTTTTTTGTTTCCCAGTTTGCAGATTTTCTTTTTACTCCATTGGTGATTTCCTTTGATGTGCAAAACTTTTCAGTAAGATGAGATCCTATGAGGCCGAGGCCGGGGAGATGGCTCAGTAGAATAAGTACCTCCCTGGCAAGCACAAGGGCCTGAGTTTAATCCTTGGTTCCCCCCCCCTCAAAAAAAAAAAAGATAGATCCCAGTTGTTGATTCTCTGTGGTCTTCAGAGTTACAATTCATTACCTTTATTACCTAAAATGTCTGCAACACACTCTCCTTTACCTAAGGTAATCAGCTACTGATTATTCGTTGCTCTCTTTAAAGCCTATCTAAGAGAACATCTAATATGTACTACCTCTGCCTGAGATCTGGTGGCAAGGTGGGGAGGCTAAGGGACACCTACCCTTAGTATTTGGACCCTGGATCCCCCAGGATCATCATGGCTTACACAAAGGCTTGTACCCAGCCTAATTGTCGGCAGTGCCCCTTGGTCCTGGAACTGCAAGCTGTGCTAACTGTGTTACGTTTGTACAGAAGGGATTTATGTAAGGCACAAGGTGAGATGTGGAAATGCAGGAAGGAGGGGAAACCAGAAATGCTTCTCGATTTGCAGTGCTGAGCACTCCTACAAAGTATTACCCAACTGAATTTCTTAAAACATGTGTCTTACTCAAGGGGCTGAACAATGAGCTTCTCTCTATCTAGTTAGAAGCAGGCAAATTGTGAAATGTGTCCTGGGCAAGCCATGGCCTTAAGGATATAAATTCCTGTCAGCTAAGTCCAGGAGCTCCTAAGGTATGTTGGGATTTTCTTAGCATTTGGCCCAATGCCAATTAGTAAGCTCTTGTGTTTGTTCTTGGGTTTTGTTTACATTTGTTTTTCTCAAACTGTAGGCAGATGTGGGAGTTTGCTCTGTGTCTCTAAAATAGCCTCAGAGTCCTTCCCAGATTCCTGTGATGCCACCACAGGGCACAGGGCTCCCAAGCATGCCGGGCACTGGGAGTTGAAAATAGGACACTGCGATGTCCCTTGATGCTGATCAAGCATTCCATTCTCGCCCTGGGCTTATCCTCTTTTCCTTTCCTGAGAACAGGAATCGAGAGAGCTATCCACGGGGACCCAGTGAATGCTCCACGTCCTGCTCTTGATCTCCAGAGTGTGGTCCTTGTGCCAACGGCGACAGTGACACCTGGCCACCCCAAAGGAGACCAGGATCCTCGGCCTATTGCCCCACATGCCCAGTCAGAATGGGAGCTTCAGTGGGACCCAAAGGCCTTGTGAGCTTACAGGACCACTTGGCAAGCCCTGTCCTGACCAGATTGACAGAGGCAGTGGGAGGACTCTGGCTCTGCTAACATTTGTGTGTGTAGTAGCACTGCCTGTCGGCATGGTCTTCCTGCCCACAAGCCATGCTGAGCGCACTCCATAAGGCCCCATCTTACGTAAACCATGAGTTTTGAGGACTCTTTTTGACCTCTACCATAAGTTGGATGGATTTTATCCCATGCAACAGCAAATTTAGTTTTTAAACCTTTCGTAGAAACTTGTGGAAAATGTGACAAACAGGCTACTCAGAGATGACCCTCTCTGGCCTCTGCAAAATAAAATTCATTTTTTGCCCCCTTTTGCTGTCCCTTCTGTACAATCATTTCCCGTTTTTGCTGGCCAAAACCCTTGGCTGCATTACTGCCCTCCACCCACCCTTCCCACATCCTGTTTAAAGCCCCTGCCCCCTACGTGCCTTGCAGCATAGATAAGGTTATACAACCCCTCAACACAGAAAGCCCCCTGCTCCCAATAGGATACTTAGTTCCTCATAGTGGCCCTCGGGCCGCCCCCTGCATGTTGCCTCAGCTTCCAACCAATGGGCTTGTGCCCCATGCCCCCTTTCACCGCTTTTAGCTTCTGTAACCATGCTTGCCGACCCCCCCAAATGTA
>PVKA01023562.1:16952-35564 GCA_004027165.1 Ctenomys sociabilis
TACATGTCCTGACCCAAATTTGGACATAATGTATGTCTCCCCCAATCAAAATTGTCCCCGTACCCCCTAATGGCCATTTTAGCTTCTGTGACGATGCTTGCTTACCCCTCCCAGCCCGTGGTTTTTGAGCATAAATGCCCTGCTGCCCAGCCCTCGGGGGGCCCTCCTCCTTCTCGCATGGAGAGGCTACCCGGTGGGTACCACCTAAAATAAAGCGCTTCTTTTCCTTTTGGACTTGCCTCGTTGTCATCTGATTTTTGAGTTACAATAGAAAAAGACATTTGAAGGCTGTACTTTCTGTCTGAGTATTCTGGGACATTCCTTCTGAGGAGGACCTGCATTTAATTCAGTCTGTGTTGACTTACTGGGGTCTGGGGCTTGGGGGTGTTGAGCATCATTACCGACCCACCAATATTTTTGGCATTCTGGAGGATGCTGAGTTAAGGAGCTCAATGTAAATATTAAATGAGCTGAATATGCAATGTCTCTGGAGATGGCCTCATTATGTGTATTCCAGAAAACCTAAATTCTAACTAGCAGCATTAATCAAATAGGCTCCATTTATCATAAGGCATATTAGGCCATGCTTGCCCTTCTTAAACACATAGACTCTCACCCTCCAAGAGATTTAACAAGAGCTCTTTGCCTCTCTCTTCTTTTCCATCCCTAGTTGGGCAACTGCGCCCTACTTCAGTCCAACAAATATTTACTTAATGCCCCCCACAAGCTTTATGTCCCAGGCCTTATGTTAGATGCTAGAAAGATTGTACTCAATCCATCTGGCTTCCTTTACTGTTTCCAGTCTAATTTGGCAACAAAACCCCAAACCAACAGTGGACAAGCAATAGCTGAAGAATGTTAATAAATGTGAAGTGCTGAAGATGTTTGTGATGATGCTTATTGATTAAATAAGTGAGGAAAAGTAAATTACCCACTGAGCCCTCCCCGCATGAGCCTCTGGGGAGATGGGAACGCTCCCTGGCCTCCTCTCCCTTGCTTACTGCCTGCTTCCCATTCGTGTTGGTCTCTGAGCCCCTACAAAGGAGAAGCTGGGTGCCTGGGCAGCAAAGGTACAGGAGATTGCACTCAGAATGTTGCGCTTGCTGGCACCTGCCGGCCCAGAAACCATGAACCAAAACAAAGCTCTCTTTTCCTAAGTCCTAGGTGCTGGGTTTTAGGGAAGGAAGAGCTGACTAACACACGTGAGAGGGGCTAACACACATAGAGATGACCGACACACATTTATTTTTTTCCTACCTTTCATGTTTGTACACAGACTCCAGGGTTGAGTCCAATCAGCACTCACCTAGGGCCAGTGTCTTAGGGCTTGAGCTTACCTTCTATCGTGTCACAGTTTCTTGTATTGCTACTGATGTTTTGTGACTGCTTTGTACCTCTTATAAATTTAGAAAGATAAATTCACTTACCTCTTCAAATCATAGATAAAACAAAGATTACTGCACAAGATGGTATCATCAAGACAGAACCCATCCTGTAAGAGCCGCCACCATGTCAGAGCTCAGTCCCTGGCTCCTGGGGTCTGGAATTTGCTCAGCCCTTGGTGGTGTCGGTGTGCAAGAGATTCAGTGTCACACACTGAACAGATCCAACTATGGAAATTTGAGATCTACCTTTATGGGAAGAACTCCTCACCCTAAATGTATGTCCTTTGTATGGTTGGGGACGGAATCCAGGGCCTCACACGTGTGAGATGAGTACTCTGCCACTGCGCTTTACTGCCCAGCAGTTCACAGTTCAGCTCTGAAGATCAGACAGATGGTTGAGACTCGTGGGTAATGCTGTGGGACAGCATAGAACAAGAGCCAAATAAATGACACAAGCACCAAATGGGTCCAGCAATGGAAATTTTAAATGTGGGTAATATGCAGAGCTCCAATTTATGATGCTTTCATCATTACCTTGGATTTTACCCAGGTGCCTGGGCGCATGGCATGCAACAGAAACTACACTTTGGATCTTGTTTTTCTTGAAGCCAGTGCTATGTAGGAGAGTACAGCGGGAGGACCCTCGGTTCCCAGTTCGCACACTGTCCCGATGGGGCCAGCCAGCTGGATCCACAGCGTGCTTGCTGCTGGCTAGGATGTCTGACAGCTTAGGGGTACAAAGTGTGTTTTTACTTAAACACATTTTCAACTTACAATGGTTCTATGAGACATAATCTCATCATAATTTAAGAAACAGCTGAACAAATTTCTTGAAAATATTTAATTTCTTTCCTTTCCTTTCCTTCCTCTGCTTGAACCTGATGCCTTTGTGTTAAACTACACTCTAAAATGTTTAAAAAATTTTTAAGTTTGAAGAAGATCCTCCCATCTCCCTGTGATCAATCCTCTCTGTGTTCTTCTCAATGTCAATAAGGGTCTTTCCCTCCATTAAAAAAATAATAATAATTTGAAATGGTCTCAATAAATCACTAATTCTCCAGGCTAGAATTCAAACTTGTGAGCCACCTGCCTCAGCCTCACAGAGGGCTGGGATTATAGGCATGTATCACCTCTCCCAATTAGATTTTCCTATGTCATCTTCCCAGCAATACAGTTTTACTGATTGGGCTGTTGAGTGAATATATGAACAGTTACAAAACTTCCTTATGAACACATGCTCTGGAAGGAATAAAACCAGCTTATCTAACTTTTAAGTTCATGTTATCCACAGTTAAATTAATTAATTTAAAATGCCTGGAATTGAACTGAATTGGGCTTTCCCTGAGTTTGTCCAGTTTTCCCCTAAAGCTTTGCTGAGGCCACAAAGGGACACACTTGCAATTCAAATACCTGCCTCTGGGCTCTGGCTCCCACCATTTCTTAATAGCGATGCAGACTAAGTCAGTTTCACAGCTTTAATAGGAGGAGAGCAGTCCCTGCTGCAGGTATTGCCTGGATTCAGGGCCCAGGGACGGCCCCAAGCAGACTTTCAAATGCCTGCTCCCCACAATGCCCCTAAGCCACTAAAATACCTGTGAGTGGAACGGGGGGGGGGGAGGGGGGATTCTTTCCTTTGGATTACTGGGGATGGGGCCCAGACCCACAGAGCCCCCGCTGGCGAACCTCCCCCTCCCCCCAGGGCCTGACTGGCTAGAAACCTTGGCAGCAGATAGGCCAGCTTCTTGCGTGCTCAGAGGCTCACAGAGAACCAGGACTCGCTTTCTGAATGAGGCCTGGGGCTGCTGCCTGTGCATCCTCTCGTTGGCACAGAGCATTGAAAACTGACTTGATAGACATTTTGCACTGTGGGAGAGACTTGGTCTGAGCGAGGAGACCTGCTGTTTGTGAACTATGTTAGGGGCAAACTGTGGGGCCGTTGAAGATGGCATTTGGAAGAAATGGAAGAGGAAGAACAGATTAAGAAGAGAAAAAGACAGAGAAATGTGGACAAAGATCCTGTGAAGGAAGATGTAGAAAAAGCTAAGAGGAGGCAAGGCTGCTCTCCAGCTGAGACGCTGTCACCAAATCCCCCAAAATGACAAAACAGATGAAGGCTATCACTGATACTGTGATCAACGACGAAGGTAGATCAGGGCGGCAGCTCAGTGAAGTCTCCATTCATACCTTCCAGGAAAGAGTTACCAGAATACTACGAATTAATTAGGACACAAGTGGATTTCAAAAAAATAAAGGAAAGAATTCATAATCATAAGTACAGGAGCCTGGGGGACCTGGAGAAGGAGGCTATGTTTCTGTGTCACGATGCTGCCAGATCTGTGAAGACTCCATCGCCTTATAGTCCGTGTTTAAGACTGCGGCGCAGAAAATTGCCAAAGAGGAAGAGAGTGAGGAGGAAAGCGAGGAGGAAGAGGACAAGGAAGAGGAGTGTGAGTCTGAGGCAGAATCTCTTAAGGTGAAAATCAAGCTCAATGAGAGAGATGAGAAAGGCCAGGACAAAGGAAAAGGCAAGAAAAGGCCAAATCGAGGAAAGCCCAGCCAATGATGAGAGACTTAGACAGTGACGAAGAACGGGAAGAAAACGACCAGTCGGAAGCAAGTGGGACTGATGGAGAGTGATCCCCGGGGAACTGAATGCTTTTCCTCCCCTTCCGCTTTCTACCCAGTGGCTTCACATGTCCTGTGGGCTGGGATCTTTCTGTGTCCTCCTCCTTATCTTCTAAATAGCTTTAGAATGGTGCCAGAAAGCATGACATCATGGTGTAAAAACACATAGTTTGTAACACACTGTGACCAGATGGGCCTGGAAGATTCAAAGATTAGAGCATACAAAAGCTTTTGATGGAAGATGTGGGTGGAGAGTATATTTCTATGGGTGGGTCTAATTTCGTAAAGGTTTGTGCCCGGTTTTACCACCTATTTGGATGAGATTTTTGTCTTTTGTAGCACTGGTAACCAGGAGAAGCCATTAAAAGCCACTGGTTATTTCATTTTTCATCAGGCAATTTTCAAGATTTTTATTTGTTCAATATATATATTTTTTACACTGTGGCACATATAAGCAACTTTAATAGGTGATAAATGTACAGTAATTAGATTTCACCTACATACACATTTTTCCACTTTATGATCTATGATCTCAAAAATATTTTTTAAATTGTATAAGATTTATGTCTACTGTAAACATTGCTGAAGTATTTTTTGCTCTTGGTTTAAAAAATTTTTTTTTGTTGAAGGGCAGGGGAGATAGCTCAGTGGAATAAGTGATTCCCTGGCAAGCACAAGGGCCTGAGTTCAATCCCCGGTTCCACCAAAAAAAAAAAAAAATAAATAAAATAAATAAATAAAAAATTCTGTTGAAAGCGCTATTGAATAGTGCGATCTATACAGCGTACTGCATGGTATCTCCCGTCGGCTGCCTGCGTCTGTCACCAGTGTGTTGTCTCCTCTCCCTAAAGCATGCTTGATTTTTGCTTTCTTCGCACCACGCCTTTGGGTGCAAGTCATAAGCCTGAGGCATATAAAGTTCCAGTAATTTCGGGAAAGAAAGAAAGAGAAGGAAACTGTACGGATAACGAGGGACCCTGGGGGCCCTAGCTCGGGACCAAGCACAGCCACAGAGGCTGAAGAGAAGGAGCTGGGTTCCTCCTTCAGCGCATTTGCTGTGGTCTCAGCCGCTGACCGGGAGACGGTGTCTCCAGCCCCGCTCAGTGCGGTGTGGAGCCTCAGCGTGAATGTCCAAGCGCTTGCTTGGGGCGTCCTCGGATGGACTCCGGGGCGCTCACTGCAGCGCGCAGTGCCCCGGGGCTCCGAGGGGACAGGTGCCTCGGCCCGAGATCTCCTATGGCAGCGCTGTATGGATGTCACCGAGAGATGATCGGGAACTGAAAGGTCTGCAGCCCCCGGCGTCGGCTCTAGGAGGAGGCCGGGACCAGCTCTCTCGCGCGTGGCTCTGGTGGTGGTGGTGGGGCTGCCACGGGAGAAGGCACGAAAGCCACCGACCGGGGTGCGCCGTCGCAGGCGCTCAGCGCGCCGGTGGGCCCCTTCACTGTCTGTGACCTGAGCAGCGCCGTGCCCGGCCTGAGGTCAGCGTGCTAGGGTTCGCGTCTAGGCATCCCCCAGAGCCTCACGCAGTCATGGGGCGGCTTCGAGTGAGCCGGGATTGTGGGTGTGAGAGCCACGGCCTCCTGGGGTGGCAGCCTGGGTGCGGCGCGGGGATGGAAAGAGGCTTGCTCTCCGCTGCTCCTCGGTCTTGGCTCTTGATGTTTTGCTGTTTTCCGCTGCCATGAACGCCTGCCCTCTGCCATGTGCCACCCTGCCTTGAAGCCAGCCGAGTGTGGACTGAAATCTCCACAAACTGTGCGCTAGATAATCTTTCCGTCTTTAATTTGGGCATCTGTGTTTTGTCCCAGCAAGGAGAGAAAAGTAACTAGAAAAAAAAAAAAAAGAAGGGCCAAGGAGATGGCTCAGTAGAATAAGCGCTTCACTGGCAAGCACAAGGGCCTGAGTTCAATTCCCGGTTCCGCCAAAGAGAGAGAAAAGTAACATAGGCAGTGTGAGGCAGATGTGTTTTCAGAAAGCAACAGTGGAAGCCACACTGCCTTCGTGAAGCAGCTAGAGAGGCATCAGATCCTCGTGCTTTAGTGATAAAGTCCGGCACCATCCTTTAAAATACACAATGGACAGGACACAGAGATGGGTAGCACTCAGGGTGTGATCAAGAAGTATGGTGATGTCTATGGCAACAGCACCCTGAGCAGCCCTGACTCATCTGAAAGATATGGTGAACATTTAAATTTAAAAAAAAAAATTATAGTAAGAGAGCCACAGCCGTGAATGCTCCTTGAAGTCCTTGTGCCACGTCCAGCACACTTGTCCCAGAGCCTTGTCGCAGTCCTGAGGTCCTGCTCCCTGAGCACTGCTCACTGCGCTGTCCCTGCCTCAGTCTCATGAGTGGATTTGAATTGTTTCTCTCTCCTGGTCATTTTGACTTTGGGGAGGAGCTGGTGCCAGATCCAATTGAGTGGATGAAAACAGTGTCACTGCCAGGGATGGCCCTGGGCAGTCACATTCACTGTGGCTGTTTTGTTTTTAAATCACACTTCATAAAGACCCTCGGGAAAGAGGACTCCAGAGCTGCTGCAGGAAGTGGCAAGGACCATGGGACAGGTGCGTTGGAAGGAGGAGGACTGCACTGAAGGAGACCAGTGGAAGGTGTCTTTTACTATAATAGGTATTCTTTATTGAAATATTAGCTATACGTTGCAGTCACCCCTCGTGTGGTCCTGCGAGGAGTTCACTTATCCTCGCCTTTGTCCTCTTTGCTGGAGTCCACCTCTTCCTTTAGAGGCTCACGTTTTGCAAGCCTCACAAGCCCTGCCTGCTGCCCTTCCTCCCAACTTACCTTGTCACTGCAGCCTCTGCAACTTGTGGCCCAGAGTCTTGGGGCCTTCTGTGAATGACAAAGGGGAGCTGCCTGGGGATGGCTGTCGCCCCCTGGGGACGCTTTGTTTAGATAACAAGGGGTTGCAAGATAAAGGCTGCTGCTGGGAAAGGCCTGTCCCCTCCTTGGGGACCCTTAGATGTGGGATTTGCTTGGGAGGAGGAAATCCCTGATCTACCCCTGCGGACAACAAGGAAGGACACCGGAGCAGAACTGGAGCTGCTCTCCCTGGTGCCGCCTCTCTTCTCCTTTCTGCAAAAATGAGAATAAAAACTGTAAATGTCCTTACATCACCCACAAAGCAGCACTCATCAATAATGCCACGACCTCTGGGTCCTGAGGCCAGGCGGTGCCAGGCCCCTCCCTCTCTGTGAGGAGCTTGCTGGTTTGCAGGGGTGTCCTCAGAGAAGTGACAGAGCCCCCTCTGTGTTCTGGGTCCCGGGTCATTTCCCCAGCTGAGGAGGGCCGGGAACTGCGGTCACCAAGTCATGCTTCCCCTTTGCCCCTTTACATGTGTGGAGAAGGCGCCTTTGGAGTCAGAAGACAGGCGCTGCACAGAGCTTGGGGTGCTGCACAGGCTGAGGAAGAGCAAAATGGCTCAGTAAATGTTTCTACTCCCAGGCTCTGGGACTGGCATGGGCTGATGTGTGAGGGGCACAGGGAGCCCACAGGAAGGACCAAGAGCCCAGCCCTGCTCCCCTTGCCAGCGCGCTTTCCCTGCCTGCCAGCTGACTTCTGCCCTACAACATGCTGTCAGATCTGCCTCCAGCGCCCCAGGCAGTCCTGTAGTCCTCGCTCCCTGCACGGATGCTGGTCCAGTCTCCCTGTGCCTGGCAGACATCCTTGACAGTGAGCAGACCAGGTACCGGGAAGCCCAGGCAGCTCCTGGCTTGCTACTTGGTGTGGCTCTGGCGGGGACCTTGGCTGGCCATGTGGTTTAGCAAGAGGGACTTATTTGTGTTAGAATATGAAGGAGTAATACAGAGGTAGACATTAGCACAAGATAGGTGGGAGTAATGCTCTAAAAGAGATGACATATAAAGGATGTAAATAAGCTTTCCTGAAAGGAGAGGACAGGTCCTCCTGAAGGGAAGCTGTAGTACTGGGCTGGGACTGAGCAGGCGCAGCTGATGCTATTAGGAAGGAAAGAAAGGCCTCGTCCATCCCAGGATGACAACAATACCCAACGGCCTACTGTGGCAGGCATGCCACGGGTTCAGCACCACTGCACCATCTGGCTTCTTCTTCTGCGAGTTAAGCCGCCAGAAGACAGATGTCATTCATGCACACACTGCACGTGTGAGCTCCTGATTACTTGGGGGTAGCTGGCATTTGGGCTTATGTACCGTCTTAGCAGGGGGGCAGGGCACTTATGGGACAACAGATGACCGTTAGGAGCCATACATGGGCTCTGAGGAAGAGAGGTTTTAGAACAGGGCAGCCTGCAGGACTCCATCATGGTATCCGAGTGTGTGCAGCTAAAGGACCCCAGGGGACCTTGGCAGTGTCCCAGACCCTTCTCTCTCCTTGTTTGTTCCCAGAAGTGAGTCAGGAATTAGAGTTCCTCTTTCTCAAGGTGGGTCACAGAGAAACTAGAGCCCCTTTTCCTGAAAGCAAGGCATGCAATCTACAGAGAACTCTTTCCATTCTCCCTTGAGGAGTCTCATTCCAGAGGGGTGCTATCCTCCAGCCCAGGGAAGGAACCTGGAGCAGCCAAGAAGTACCTGAACAGATAGGTGCTGCAGGGCTTCTGCCTTCAGCTGGTGACATCAGGTGCTGTCTTTTGTCCAAGCAGTGTCCAATAGCCATCCTTTCTGTGTCCCATCAAGCTGGACACACCCTGGGCCTTTCCTATGCCTGCAGCCTCTTGTACCTTGCAAGCTTTCTGGTGAGGGCCCGCCTGTGACAGGCACGCTGGCCTTGGCGCTGAGCCTTGGATGAGTGGGGACGGCATTGCCCCTCTCGCTCCCATAAGAGAAGAAACGTCAGTCTGGTGCCAGAGTGAATGTGGGGGTGGAGGTGAGCCATGTTTCCCTGCCTGCCCTGTCCGAGCCCCTGGGTTCTGAGATGAGGCTCCGCTGTGCTGCAGCTAACAAAGTCCCAGGAGGAAGGAAGCGGATCCACTGATGCCTCCAGCTCGTGGCGACCTGAGCCCCGCAGTGGCCAGCGTGGGGCTTCCCCGTGTGGAGGCAGCACTAGTGACTTGGCTCTTCTTGATTCCTGGTGGAAACTGTCCCCAGGGGCTCCCGACTTGACGTGAGACAGCTGCTCTGGCAGGGTGCTGGGACTGCCTGGCCTCTGGAGGCCTGAGGAAGTAACTGTAGAGTGCGCCCATCATTCGCTTTTCTGATTTTTTTCACCAGCATTTTCCATGGCTTGTTCTGGTCAGGGTTGAACCGAGCACGGGACATCAGCAGAAAGCTGAGCTTCGCAGCCAACAATGACAAATCCAAAGGTGGAGCTCTGGGTGCAGGGGCACACGCCTGCAATCCTAGCACCTGGGAGGCTGAGGCAGGAGGATCCGTGTGGGTGAATTCATAGTGGACTACATAATGAGATCCTGTCTCAAAGAATAAATAAATAAATAAGCAAGCAACTAAAGGTTGACTGTTTTTTGAGGTGACCAACTGACTGATGTCATTGTCTTCCTGTGATTCTGCCCAGAATGCAAGGTGTGTATAAAGAATGACAAAATTCTTATGGGATGGGTGTGAGGCTGAGTTTCTAAACAGCCCCATGGGCACTAAGACCTGCTCAGAGAGGAGGGGCACCTCTGGGTTCTCCTCTGCAGGCCACGTGGCCCTGGCCTCCAAATCTCTGGCTTCAAAGTGAGAGAATTCGGGTTTCTTAGAAGAAACACAGGTTCAGATTTCACTTGTGGGAAATGAGGGCAGGAACGCATCAAAAGGGGCCCCCTGGTGCGAGGCGCATTAAAAATGAATTCTTCCTGGAGCTACAAGGGTGTGGGATTTTGACACATCCAGCAACTGACACCCGGACAGCCCCTGGGGAAGGAAACAGTACGTTTTATGTTTTTCCAGGATCTTAGATTAATTTGGAGGAAAAAAAAATGGTGTAATTATTGCATTGCAATTAAAAAAAAAATCAGTCAACTCCATCCAACCCAGCTTCATGAAAGTTTTAGAATTTTTTTCAAAATATGATGACCATTAAAACTATGAACATTAATAATTTTCTTCTGGCTTAAAAAAGTCCTTTTCACAGCATGTCACTGGAAAACAATAATAGCAAAGCGGACCTCCACGGGCAGCCTGCAGACTGCTGAGGCTAGAGAGGCGGGGCTGTGCTTGAGAGCAGGTTTTGCAAATGAACCTCGTTCCTGTGACAGTGTTTTAACAGGAATTTATAATCAGCTCCATCCCTGAAACAGTGCAAAGTGAAGACATGGCAGAGATTCTAGAGTGAAATGAAAATTTTTAAGTGAGATGAAAAGAAACAGCCCCTGTGGGATCTACTGAGGGGTATAGGGTGCAGGTGTGGCACTTTGGGGACTGGTCTGCCTGTGGTGGGTTGGGGTCACTCCGGTTGCTGCTGGAGAGAAATTAAGAAACAGCAGGGTCCAGGGCGTTGCCCCTGCCCGAGAGCCCCCTCCTCCCCAGCAGGCCCTAAACCCGGGTCGCCGCTGGCTGACCCTCTCCTCGGCCTCTCCTGGTGCAGCCCAGCGCCAGGAGGAGTCTCTCACACGGTGTTGAGCTGCCTGTGCTGAGGGGCCCGGGCGCGCTTCCGTCAGCTCAGGCCTCACCCTGCGCGCTGTACCGCCGCCGCCCACACACACAGGTCTCCGTTTCTCTGGATCTCCATCACTGATATTTGTTCCTCTTCCTCCGATTCGTGTGTCCTCTGTTACAGAGCTCAGCCAGGGCCCTGAAAGTTCTGTTACCTTTTCTCCCAGACAACCGGAAGGCCTCACCCACATGGCAAGGGGAGGGAGATCCAGGCGGTACGGCGGCCTGGCCCTTTCCTCTGGGTATCCTGGGCTTGGCTAGGGCACAACCTGTCCCACAGTGTGTGTCTGCCCTGTGGGCGACACCATAATGTGCTGCCATTTGTGTTAGCAACACACAAACATGTACACACACACACACACACACACACACACACACACACACACACACACACACACATCCCTGTGTGCTCAGACCACGGGAGAAAAGAGGGGAGGAAAAGTCATTTTGCAACCCAAAGTGCTCTTTGCATTGTGGGGTCAGGAAAGGCTTCCCAGGAAGGTGCCCCTGTGGGACTGGGCTGCTTCCTGCTGAGCTGGAGCGGAAGTGGACTCTGGGAGGCTGAAGACTCATTTCAAAGGGAGAGAGAGCAAAGAGTGCAAAGGTCGGAGGTCAGCAAGGGGATCCCAGAGAGCTCTGCGGGGTTGGAGTCTGGGACAGCATGCTGAGGGCTGTGGGCTCCATGTGGAGCACGTACAGGTTGTGTGGGCGGTTGAAAAAAATCAGATTTGTTTTTTAAAGCTGGGAATGACTTTCTATCTCTTCAATACATTATACTTGGTGTGAAAAAAATAATTCAAGAGATAAAAATTGCTATTAGATTAGCACATTGTGGAGATTTTACAATGCCCGCAGTTGGTGTTCTTTAAAAATCAGTTTTCCCCTAAAGTGTTCCCCTAAAGTGTTCTTCCTCCGGTTACAAAATGATTACTTAAAATTTAATTTTTACTTTTACATGTAATAGAATCCTTAATCCCAGAGCTGCCCAGTAAAAGAACTGCAGAGTGACAAAATAAAGCGGGTGGAAAAACATTTCAAAGGGACTGAAAGGCTTGAGACCAGAAAATATACTTTGGATCACAGGCCAGGGCTTTAGTGATTATTATGCAAATAAAAATAGACTTCCAGCTCCAAGATTATGAATTTCTGCATTGTTGGGGTTTCTCTATCTTTTGAAACCTTGAAACGTATTAATTTAAAAATTTGTGCACATAAATACTTTTTGTAGCTTATTATTAGAAAATGAACTGTGGGTATTACATACAGATTCTGGGGAATGGAAAATGTATTTAAATTAAAATGAGAAGCTTAAATTGGATAGATCTGAATGCAATGCTTCATAGACGGTATCCATAGAAACCACTTAAAATAAAAAGAAATGTTAATTCTCTTTGTAAATTGAGCTCCCAGGATCAAAATGAGCTTGGGACATTTCGTTGTAGGTGGGGACGTTCCTCGGCCTTATCTCCATGAAGCACACTAATTGACGATTATAATTTGCTGGCCATGGTCTCAGCTGATAGTCACAGCCAATTTCTGGCCGGGCAGTTGAGGGGACTGGGCCGGGGAGCCCGAGAAGCTGTCCTGGCCCTGCCTGCTGGCGCACCCAGGAGCGTGGCCCGGAGTCCTGGCTCCAGGGGCCCAGCTCTCAGCCGTTTCCTGGCAGCACAGGACAGGAAAGTTTCCCTCCCAGCTTATTGTGATTATAAAGTGATCTGGGGACACAATTTCAAATAATTGGTAAAAGAAAAAATTTCCTTTGCAAATTTCCCTCCAAACTTTCTATTTTCCACGTTTGTTCTAGGCCCAGGCCTGAGCTCGCGCATTCACATTACTGTGGTCTCAGCACTGCGAATTCCACCTTCTTCAGTTTCCAGTTATGCACTGCCGCTTAATCTGTTAATTTTTTTTTTTTTTTTTTTTTTTTTTTTTTTTTTTTTTTTTTGTGGGGATCATAAGCATGCTTATGTGTGTGTCTGATTCATTTCACTTGACATTACGGCCTCAGAGTGCATCTGTCCTCCTGCATATGATTCAAGTTCATCCTTCTTTATGGCAGAGTACTGCTCCGCGGCTCTCTTGGGAAGATGCCTCTGAAGGGAATCACTGGGTCATGCTAAACTTCTAGTTTTAGTTTTTTGAGGATCTCCACGCTGACGTCTGTGTGGCTGTACTACCGCATTCCTGTGAGAATGTTGAAGGGTCCTGCAGCTTTGCCAGGTCCTGGAATAGCCCATAAATGCTTATGTCCCTGGGCCGCTGGTCACCTCAGAACGTGCCAGCCAGTGGTTGCTACCAGCTGTGACCGCTGACAGCGTGGTTCTTTCCTACTGCCCTTCTCCTGGGCAGCCCTCTCATGAGAGGAGAAGCTTCCATTGGATAGATCTGAACACAACGAGCTGCTTCTGGCTTCCATCCTTCCTGTTCCTGCTGGCTACCTCCAGTGCCTCTGGCGCCGTCAGCCAGGCTGGTGCTAACGATTGCTTGCTTTGCTGCTACAAATGTGGGCGTGTGTGAGCAGCGCAGAGGCCTGCGGCTCTCTTGGGAAGATGCCTCTGAAGGGAATCACTGGGTCACGCTAAACTTCTAGTTTTAGTGTTTTGAGGATCTCCACGCTGACGTCTGTGTGGCTGTACTACCGCATTCCTGTGAGAATGTTGAAGGGTCAACAGATGAATGGCTAAAGAAAATGTGGCGCCTGCACACCACGGAGCAGTACTCTGCCATAAAGAAGGATGAACTTGAGTCATATGCAGGAGGACAGATGCACTCTGAGGCCGTAATGTCCAGTGAAATGAATCAGACACACAGGCTTGAAAATCACATGGTTTCTCTAAGCTGAAGAATCCAAATAAAGAGCACAATGAAAAGCTTAACGGGAGCTAGGGAGAAGGGCCTTTCTAAATGGGAAGGGATCAGGAGATGGAGGGGAGAGAGCAGCAGAACAGGACAGGGAAGGGCAGAAGACCCGAGCCAGCCCCACACAGGGAGTGGAAGCACACACTGCAACGTGGGCTGATTAAAAACTGGGAAAGAAAAAAGATAGTTATTTTCTTACAATAATTGAGGATTCAAAAGTTTTTGTTTACAAGCCTTAGCTCTACCAATGCGTCCCATATCAGAAACTAGGATGATATATAGAAATATTTATTTAATATAATAACAGTAGGGGCCAGGGAGTTAGCTCAGTAGAATAAGCACCTGCCTGGCAAGCACAAGGGCCTGAGTACTGGAAAACAAACAAACAAACAAAAAAAAAACCCCACCAATAATGTCTATGACTATCAATCTTTTCTATGAAAATAACTACATTGTCTCACGTTAAAAAAAAAAGTCAGCGTTGTTTAATGCTTTGCTGCTGCAATGGCAGGTGGCTGGATTCTCACACCGACACCTGAGGCCGCATCTCTCCCCCCCCACCCCGCCCCCGCAGGTTCTGGAAAACTTGAGAGTGAGAAAGGCAGGGCATCTGCACATTGTCATGAAAATGCTTGTGACCTCAAAGAGAACTGGGAACGTCCAGGGCCTGCACCACAGGGCTGTGGGTGGTGTGGCACCGTGAGACAGGCCCTCGGCTTCTTTTCTGCTTGCTAAGTGACTTGTACTGTGCTTGCTTTTCGAGTCAGGAGGTACTGAGTGAACGAAGTTTCGAATTTCATAGTCACTAGTATCACATTTAAAAAATGAGAATGTAAGTATTTTATTTATTTTCTGAATGTAAGCACTTCATTTTATGTATTTTAGGGAAAGGTCTACAGGGTGTTCAGGGTCTCACTACTAGATCGGATTTGTAGTGATCTGCCTGTTTTCAGCCTCCAAAGAGCTGGGATCACAGGCGTGCACCTCCCCCCCAGTCTCAGCGTGCCCTCGGGGTGGGATTGGAAAGGCAGGCCTGGGGATCAAACCCCTGGCCCCTGCGCCTGTGCCTGCTTGTAGGCTCTTCAGTCTGCTGAGTTATTTGGCCAGTCCTGAATGTAAGCCTTTTAGGGCCAGAAATACAGGTGAAGAAATCTATAATATCATTCAGTGAAACCTGAGCTAAAGATCACTGTTAATAAGCAAAAATCCGAAGAACAGAGACCCCTTGCAGCTGATGACATAGCTCAGTGGCTTAAGCACCTGCCTGACAAGCACAAGGTCCTAAATTCAATCTCTAGTACAGCGAGAGAGAGGGAGAGGGAGGGAGAGAGAGAGAGAGAGAGAGAGAGAGAGAGAGAGAGAAGCCCTTTGCAGTAGTAGACAGCCAAAGTTTTGAGCTACATGGCAAGAAAGTGGTTTCCTTTTGGATTTTCCCCCTTGGTGACACTGTAGAGTCCATGCTTTGGTGTACCCCAAATAGCATGTAATGCTTTAACCAAGCTAAGGACTCTCCAATCTAAATAACACAAGGCTAGATGAAGGCTCAGAGCCTTGGCAGATGTGTTTAGCTAGAGCTCAGTAACACTGCTGTCTCGCTGACTTTGCTTTTATTATTGCCCTTTATTTAGAGTGAGGCATTCTGGTTTTTAATGTCATAAAGTTTAATTATAAAACACATGTTATTTGGTTTGAAAAAGTGTGTTAAGTTGGTCGAGTTGGTGCACACCTGTAACCAGGACGCTGAGGAGGCTGAGGCGGGAGGATTTCAAGCTTAAGACCAACTTGGCCTACAGAGCAAGCTCAAGACCAAGTGAGCCCTGTCTCCAAAAAGAGTGTACTGGCTTCATGAAGCATCCTTGCTATCCTATAATGAGAGCATATTATATACTCAAAGTGAATGATTGAAGCTTGGGGGGAAATGACTGAGTTTGGTCTCAGTTACACAGATACAGAGAAAACTGATTTCCTGGTGGCCAGTGAACACGACTCCAGCTTCTTCATCTCCATCCAGAGATACAAGGTGCTCTAGGGTAATAGGAGGCCGGTATCACCCAGGGGCCGCAGGCTGCCCCCTCGGCCCTCGGTTGCTTCCCCTTACACAGTTCACACAATGCCTGCTGCATCTTCTTCAGGTTGTGTCTATCTTGAATGAGGTGCTTTTAAATGGTTTCCAATGACTCCTGGATTCTAATGGGCAGAGCTCTTCCTTGTCAGCTGACACTGCTGGGCATGGAACATGGAGCACAAGGGCTCTTTGGAGCTGAGGCTTGGCTGGGCCCTGACAAGCGGCAGCTGCTGCCCGATCTGTCCTTAATTAGAGGCTGGAAACTCGCAAGCTTCTCAGAAGCAGCCCCAGCATCTCTGCGCCCAGAGACTGAGGTGCAAAGTGCGACCTGGGCAGGCCCCGCAGCCAGGGGTTAAAGCCTCTCCAGAACCCTGGCCATCCTGTCTGTGATGCAGAGCCAAGTGTTTGCCTGCAGAGCCCAGGAATGCTGGGGCGCCTGGTTTGTTGTGGAAACAGGCATGATCAAAGAAGGGAGAATTAAACTGAGCCATTAGAATAACAGTGGAGGCTACAGGATCTCTGGCGACAGGGCCTTGAACCCCAGGAATCCCGCAGAGAGTAGACCTCAGACCTCAGCAGCCAGCCCCTGGGGGAGGCCACCTAAGTCCCGGGCGACAGCACATCTTGGAGAGGAGAGGGTGGGGGAGCGAGATGGGGCCTGTCAGGGTGGGGTGCAAACACTGCCCTCACGGCCTTTGGATTCTTACCGCGCCAGCCTTGCTTTCTCAGGGGCAGCCCTTCTCGGATCAGAGCACTTGGCGTGGAGGACCGCACAGATGGTGGGCCTGGGGTGGGGTGGGGTGTGGGGGTGGCTGCAGAACTACACTGGGCACTACAGGAAGGACTCCTGCTTCTCCACTTTGTCTCACATTGAAAAATTCTCCTGGGGGTGTCTGGTCAGTGGACCCTAAGTGGCTGTATCCTGGGCTGGTGAAGTTTTGCTGTCCCAGGGAGGATGAGAGGACCACTGGGTGTTGTGAAGCAGAGAGCAGCAGCCTCCAAAGCCGGCTGGTGGAGAGCAGGCCAGAGGAGGAGGTGCGGCCAGTCACCAGGGCCACGAGCCAAGCTGCCACCACTGCCACATGGCTCCCCAGTGCCATGGCACAAACGACACAGATGCACTTGAAAATCTAAAATCCAGCAAATGGACTTGTGGCTTAGAACCCTGCCCTCATGAGAAAGTGCCACCTTCTATGATTCCAGAATTTGTTTTGCTTCCATTTATTTTCCTTTGTGGAGCTTGGCTTCTCCGTCCAGGGCACCTGGAGGATGGTCCGGGTCTGACTGATAAGGCAGAAGGAACCCTTACGTGGAGCAGTGTTCCTGGGCCCCACACGCGCCTGCTCCCCAAGTCCCAAAGCGCCTGCCTCTACTCTCCTCTACTTTCCCACAAATGCTGCCCAGAGCAGCAGGACAGTTGCTGTCCTCCTCCAACCGACAGACCTAGAGTCCCAGGGAGCCAGAGGACCACTTGGGAGCACACCTGCCCCGCTGGGAACAGACACTGAAACCTGAGAAGCCGAGGAGCCCCAGAACCCATCCCTGTGGGAGCTGCAGGCCAGTCTACAAGACGGGGAGGGAGGAGAGAAGCTCAGGCTTGTGGAGGAGGAGGAGGAGGCCCAGGGAGGCCTGGAAGGAAGGAATTAGCCAGGTCTGCAGACTGGGACCAAACCTGTCAGAGCCCCCCTCTCCTCCCTCTTCTCCTCTCCCTTCTCTTCCCTTCCCCTCCTCTCCCCTCCCCTCCCCTCCTCTTTCCTGTCCTCTTCCCTCTCTTGTCCTTCTCTTCTCCTGTCCTTTTCTTTCCAGGAAACTGCTTCCTCCAAGAAATATTAGATGATTTTTTATTTTTGCACTGCTTTTTAAAAAATCTGCCTTCTTGGAGACTGTCTGCCTTGGACAGGGAGAAGTTTAAGCACTTTGCCTCCAGGCGTGGGATCCTTGGCTTGGAGGGGAGAGCCAGGGTGCCCCACAAAGCCTGGGTGTGACCTGGCTTCTAAGTCCCCCCCTTTCCTCCTGGCCCAGGCTGTGCCCTGCGTGAACCCACTCCTACCCCACCCCCAGAAGCTCCTCCAAAGCAGTCAGTGGTGTGTGAGCATGGGCATGCAGGACAGGAAGGCTCTGGATTTCTGGAAACCACTTCCGGGGTCAGAATTGGGGTCTTGCGGGCCAATGCTGACCCTAGGGGACCAAATGAGGCCTCTTCTCCCCATGGAATGTTGCAGTGGCAGTGGTGATTGATACTGGCAGCAAGCTTTCATGTAGCAACATCAGACTGCCAGGCGCGAGAGAAAGACTCTCAGGAATTCACAACATCCCCCTCCAGTTAATCCCCCCACCCCCACCCCCCCACCCCCCGCCCCAGGCGTGTGAATGGCCCTGCTTGGGCCTGGGGCTCTGACTGGGACCTGCTGAGGCGAGGAGCCTCGGGAGGGTGAGGCGGGTCACACACAGCACCTGCCAGCCCACGAGTGCTCCCCCAGCAGCTCCACTATTTGCACACTTGAGGTGCCCTGGAAGCCGCTTTAGCAGACAGCAGCCTCTGCCATGGCCCCCACTCCCTCTCCATGTGTTAAGACCCAGCTTGGCTCCACTGGGTGGGCGGAGGGGCTGCAGTCCTTGAGGATGGAGTGACTTGGTTGGTCACCGCCCAGGGCATGGGCCAGGCCAGCAGTGCTTGAAATTGAGGATTTCAATCCAACTCTGCTCTCTTCTCATCTGTCATCTACCCATAATCTATCTATGTGTAATTGTCATCTATCAATCTATTTTCTATCCATAATCTATCATCTACCATCCATTAATCTATAATCTATCTGTCTGTCTGTCTGTATCTATCTATCCATCCATCTATCATCTATCTATCTATCTATCTATCTATCTATCTATCTATCTATCTACCTATCTATGTGTAATTGTCATCTGTCAATCTATTTTCTATCCATAATCTATCATCTATCATCCATTAATCTATAATCTGTCTATCATCTATCTATCTGTATCTATCTATCTATCTATCTATCTATCTATCTATCTATCTATCTACCTATCTATCTATCTGTAATTGTCATCTGTCAATCTATTTTCTATCCATAATCT